>VZSE01007212.1:517046-582210 GCA_013398275.1 Promerops cafer
ATGCTGTCTGGAGTTAAAACATGACAGATGTTCATCTCACCTGATTTGATGTCTGGGTGGTAAAGCTCCTCATCTAGGGCACTTGTCTACCCTTTCCTTTATGGAGAAACACAGGCGATCACAATTCATCTGGTCAGGTTTACTCAATTACCACACACTTACTGTAAGTGTGTACTTTCATCTTCAGGGTCTCCAGAGTGTCTAAGGAACTAAACTTCTATATCTAGATTATTGATATCTAAATTTAGATGGGATGTATCTCACCTGCAGCCTTTTTCCTGGTAGAAAGACAAGAGATCACACACACTATTTGTTCTTAAGAGGTACATGCTGGCTGTTACTTATCTGCTGAGTATTTTCATTGTGATTATTTTTTCCAGTATTGAATGGAACTTGAAGTTAAATTATTTCATCTGCAATTCCCCAATTCTAACTCCTTTCCTTTTTAAACTCAGAAGCCATACGTAGAATCCTGGAATTATCTGGGTTGGAAAAGACCTTTAAGATCATCACATCCAACCATTAGCTCTTCCAGGAGCATACTTGTCAGAAATGTACCAAATTAGCTTGAAAAAGAATGTTTTTCTAGGCACCTTTTTTCTTATTTTGTCTTTCCTGGAGGTGGATACTTTACTGTATTAAACATTTGATTACAGTTCATGAAGACTGGCAAAAAATAATAAAATGCCATGTTTTGGCATCCTGACTGACCTTTGTCAGCATCTCTCCTCAAATAAATAGTAGCTTCATGTAGTAAATTTACCAATTCACTTCCCTTGCTGGTCAATATTCTATTTATTCAGAAATAAAACAAACACTGTTCTGGCTTTTGTAATGTTCATTGTGTTTCTTTGCATTTTGTAGCAAAGCTGTAGTTTCATAGACGAAGATATAATGAAATANGTAACAAAACATAATTCCTTCCCCTTGACAGTATTGAATTTCACCCTCTTTTATCAGACCATTTCTCCAATTGTGAAATGTGCTTCACAGGAAGTTTTAGCTTTTGAAGTCCTCAGAAAGCTGAGCAGGTAAGATCTGAGTTCCATCAGCCATCCAGGTAACAATAAACTGATAAGTGCTTCATGCTGAACAGATTCCTCTGGAGCTCACTTAAAATGTTCTGTTTTAGAAGATCCCAAGAAGCAATTCTCTGAATATGATTTCCCTCTTGGTATTGCACCTGGCTTTGGGTTTATCTAGACCTTGTTTCTTTAGTCAGTTTATGGAAAATAGCAGAAATTTTTCCTTCTGAAAGTCACAACTTGATTTGGTGTCCTACTGGTTGAAGAGTGTGCTGGTCTTGTCTGGGGTAGAGGCAATTTTCTTTACACTGGCTGTTATGGGACTGTGTTTCAGATTTGTGCTGAACACAGGGTTGATAATATAGAGATTTTTGTAATTGTTGAGCAGGGCTTTCACAAAGCCTTTCTTGCTTCTCATATTGCCACACTAGCAAGACTAGGTTCATATGGGAGATAGAGAGGAGACACAACCAGGACAGGTGACCTCAACTGACCAAAGGAACATTCCAGATTGCATGACATCAAGCTCATTATATAAAGTGTGGTAAAGAAGGATGAAGGGTGGGAACCTCTGGAGTTCTGACATTTGTCTTCCCAAGTCACTGTTACATGGCCCTGCTCCCCTGGATGTGGCTGAACACCTTCCTGCCTATGGGAAGTAGAGAATTCTTGTTGTTTGTGTGCAAGGCTTTTGCTTCCCCTATTAAACTCTCTTTATCTTAACCTGTGAGTTTTCTACCTTTTCCTGTTCTGATTGTCCCTCTGATCCCACTGGTGGACGACTGAGCAAGTGGCTGTGTGGGGCTTGGCTGCTGTCTGGAGTTAAATCATGACAGAGGGTCATCTCACCTGATTTGATGTCTGGGTGGTAAAGCTCCTCATCTAGGGCACTTGTCTACCCTTTCCTTTATGGAGAAACACAGGCGATCACAATTCATCTGGTCAGGTTTACTCAATTACCACACACTTACTGTAAGTGTGTACTTTCATCTTCAGGGTCTCCAGAGTGTCTAAGGAACTAAACTTCTATATCTAGATTATTGATATCTAAATTTAGATGGGATGTATCTCACCTGCAGCCTTTTTCCTGGTAGAAAGACAAGAGATCACACACACTATTTGTTCTTAAGAGGTACATGCTGGCTGTTACTTATCTGCTGAGTATTTTCATTGTGATTATTTTTTCCAGTATTGAATGGAACTTGAAGTTAAATTATTTCATCTGCAATTCCCCAATTCTAACTCCTTTCCTTTTTAAACTCAGAAGCCATACGTAGAATCCTGGAATTATCTGGGTTGGAAAAGACCTTTAAGATCATCACATCCAACCATTAGCTCTTCCAGGAGCATACTTGTCAGAAATGTACCAAATTAGCTTGAAAAAGAATGTTTTTCTAGGCACCTTTTTTCTTATTTTGTCTTTCCTGGAGGTGGATACTTTACTGTATTAAACATTTGATTACAGTTCATGAAGACTGGCAAAAAATAATAAAATGCCATGTTTTGGCATCCTGACTGACCTTTGTCAGCATCTCTCCTCAAATAAATAGTAGCTTCATGTAGTAAATTTACCAATTCACTTCCCTTGCTGGTCAATATTCTATTTATTCAGAAATAAAACAAACACTGTTCTGGCTTTTGTAATGTTCATTGTGTTTCTTTGCATTTTGTAGCAAAGCTGTAGTTTCATAGACGAAGATATAATGAAATATAACCTTTTTTTGTAAATTCTTTTAATGATGTAATAAAAGCCATTACTATTATTAGAGGAATCCTTTTGCCAATAACATCAAAGGTTTTTCAGTTTTGTATTAAAGAAGAGTTTTCAATTAGCAGTTAGGGAAACTATTGCCCTCTCTTTCTCCGTCAGGCAGGTAATCTTTCTATGCATGTGCTGAGTGCATACCTCACTTCCGATCCCAGCGTAAATTTGTGGCTCATCCTTGTTTCTGAGTCTGGTAGTAAGGGTATGGCTACTTGTCTGCAGGGAGCTACACTGAAATCAGTTCACTACAGAGCATCACTAAAACATGAGATCTGACTACCTGCAATAGAAGACACAGAAGTCTTTTTATCATTGCTAGCTTCCAGATTTTCACTTTTGAAATTATTCCTGCCAGAGCAAATAAATTATTGTTGATTTTCTATGGCTACTGCTACTTGTATTTTTGATAAAAAGTGTAAACCAAGCTGGGGAATACCATGTCTATGCATGCTGTCAGTTCTCTGTCACTGCAGCATAATGGAGCACACTGCAGAGGTACTTGAGCTGCTGCCAGCTGGAGATGGTGCTACCCACTGTCCGTGTACTGCTCTGACATCAGTAAAAGTGTGTTAACACGACATTTCATTGTGTCCTTATGCTTGTGCTGCCTCGTGTTGTAGAAATGTGGGGATTTCTTCATAATATCCTGAGTGGGCTGGGCATTGCTGTTCAGGTAGCAGAGAGTGGAAGACCAGTGACATAATATGACTCAAAGCACCCTGATATACGTATCACTGGAAAAAATGGGAAGACTTTCTTAACATTGGGTGACTATCCAGCAATTCTGCGTTGGAGTGAACTATTTAAAACTGGCTTATTGGTATATTATTGCAAATTGAAGTCTTTTTTTAGTCTGTAATTTCAGAATATAACATTTCTATGATAAGGAATGTGATTAGAACTGGTATGAAAATGAAGTACTTTCCTTTAAACTAACAAGACAATTCAATATAAATATGGGTAGTAACTCTGTAAGATAATTCCCCTCCTATTTGGTTTGATTTTTTTCAGGACCAGGTGTCAGATACAGTGAATTTGCTGTGTCACATCCAAAACCACCTCCACTTGTTGGACAACACACAGTGGAGATACTGAAGAGCATGCTGGGGTATGAGGATGATGCTATAGAAGAACTGCTTCGCACTGGTGCTGTGGCTCAGCATGAGGTCAGATAAGGAACATTAGCTACATTCCTTCACACTGAGTTCACATTACTTTGTCCTCTCTTTGCTCCCTTCAGTTTCCCTAATGGGACTCAAAGAGAAGACATAATTTAATTCCTAATTTTCTTCCACGTGTGCTTGTATTATTTTAACACTGATGTATCAAATAAACAATCTCATGCTGTCTGAGTGAAAGATTTTCTTGGGGGGGTTGGGAATAAATGTAATTACACAGTCCTGTGTGACTACTCATTCTCTGTACTTCACATGGAAAATGGAGTTCTTATCATAATTACAGTAATTGCCTAAATATTTGTCCCCAGAAAGACATGATGTTAGTGAAAAGAAGCAGAACCTTTAAAATCTGTGTACTAGACTCCACTCACAGAAAGCTGCTTTGTATTTTAATAGAAAGTAATTTATTTACAAATTGGTAGTTTATCTGGTTGATTTTGAACAGAATTATCCATCCTGAAAACTTTGTTCATCTCTATTTTAGATCAAGAGAAGAGTAACCATTGCAAAATTTACCTCTATTCCCTGGAATTCCAAATTACTACATTTATACATTTATATTACATTGCTTAGTCATGACAATCTCAACATATTAGCAGAAAGAGGCTGAAATTAGCACAGGTCTTCAGTTATCAAAAATACCTGTTCCAAGACCAGTTGAGAGACAAACTGAGGCTGAATAGTCTTCTGTAATTTTATTCAGAAAGGCCCAAGGTACTCTTAACTCTTAATTAAACACTGGTCCACAGAAAACCACATGCTGAATGTTGGACACCAAAATTTGCCAGATGGCTCAGTCTGGTTCTGTGGGTAGGTACTGATCCCTATCTCTGACTCTAGTTACCATCCAAACCACCTTCATTATGGAGAAAGCACAGGTTGAAATCTGTACCAAATTTTTGACTCAGTCCAACGCCCATGATTAAAACACAGTGAAGTTGACAGATCTTCCTCAAATTTCATAATACCGTACCCTTCAGTAGGGTTGCTCTTGAGAATAAGGCACCATGCAGTGGAAGAAGGTGGAAGAATTTGATCCATGAGAAATAGTAAGGAAAAGATTAAAGGAGAGCCCTTTCTTCTCTAGAACCCAATTTGGCAGTTCTTCACTCACAGAAAACATCCCAGGCTCCTCTGTGACAGTATATAATTTACAGATAAAGTGAACTCAGTGTATGGGAAGGGTTTAACCTTTGTTGTGTGCACACTGGGAGTGAGGCAAAGCCTTTCTATTCCTAGAACTGAATAAAACTAAAATCAACACTCAACACACAATATCCATGTTTCTCTCAAAATATCAGAAATAGGCCTGGCATTATAATTAGCTTGTCACTTTGTTTCCACTCTAACAAACAAGATCCTCTGTATTACATTTGAACTTCACAACTCTGCATTACCTTCTGGGGGAAGAAAAGAGGTTATTACATAATCAAATTGCAGTGGAACCCCACTGTGGTTGTTCATTTTTGAAGCCCAGTGTTTTGGTTCATTTGTTTGCTTGTTTTCACTGGGTTTTGTGTTCTTCTAATTTTTTTTTCTGCACTGCATTCCTGGCACCAAACACCATACTCTATCCGTGTGCTAAAGACATCATGAGATCCTGGAAGAGTGACTTCTAAAATAAATATAGAAATAAGTCTGAACTGAGAATTGGGACACTGTAGGGGAAGAACTGAAACTGAATTGGAAGCGATTTTGATATAGTCCACCTTCCTTTTAATCTAAGGGGAACATCCCCCTTTTAATGAGAAAAGCAGAAATTTGAATTCCGCTTTATATAACATGGATAATCTGATATTGAACTAAACTTTACTAATGAAAAACACTGTCAGATAACATTCAGAAATAAATTTTCTGCATTTACTTTCCAGAGGGTTCTTTTCTTCACATTTCTAAGAATCACATACACAAGGTACAGTAAAATATTGCTAAGTTTTGTTAAAGGATTTCTAAAAAAATCAGCACTTTTTTTCTGTGCTTTTCCAAGGAACGGAAATAGCTAATCACCACATCCTTAGCTACAGTAAATTGGCAGAGCTGCTTGGACTTTAACATGGTAATGCTGGTTTAAATAAGCTGAATATTGGGCTTTAAACTTGATAAAGTATTTTGTGCAGAGTTCACACGCAAACAGTGCTTCCCTCTCTTTTTCTTTTTTTTTTATTAGAGTTTTTCCTTTCCAGTTTGCTGTGTTGACAGTCAAATGCCTAAAGGGATAACTGGAGACATTATTTTGCCTCACCTCCACTAGTTACTGCAACAGGAGAAATCCAGATACCATTTCTCAGTGTTTAAGTCAAACATACACACAGACTGATGCTTACTCTTTAAGTCGGAAATAAATGGAAGCCTTTAAATAGGTGAATGTCTGGAAGCTGGAAAGTCCTTTAGCTTCCAACATCTGATCATGAAGTTTTACCCTTTCACAAGGTTTAGTTTTTTGGTTTTGGATGATTTGGAAGACATTTAAATAATTACCATGATAATATTTAAGCTGTTATAATACCCTTTTCCTTTAAAAATGAAAAAATGCAGAGAAAAATATTCAAACTAAATTCACTGCACACTTCCCAGGAAACTTCATGAATAGCTATATCTAGAGCTCAGCTGCATTTTGACAATATTGTAATTTCAAAATTATTTTCTCTTGTACCTCAAAACTTGGGACCAGCCATCATATGGGATTCTGGAACTCATAAACTGAGATCCCTCCACTTTTGAGGAAGAAATGTAGTTTGTGATGACTATTCACAGCTGCCTCTGGCAATGAATGTTTGTTTTTCTCTGCCTAAATTGGAAAAGAATCTTCTGGTGCTGCCATGATGTGAAAGTGTGTGTGGTATTTCCTTTTATTTGACTTGATTTATACATCACTGTATTAAAAAAAAAAAAAAAAAAAGTCCCAAAAGCAAAAGAGTGATACAGAACACACCTGTTGTCTAGCTCCAAACTGAGCCCACTCATAGGTGTTTGCCAGGAAGCTTTAGCTACCATTGGAAAAGGAGCTTTCCATTTTGACATCTGTTCTTGATGCCATGGTCCATGGACACTTTGGCTCCATTCTCTGCATTGAGGGATCCCATTGTTCTTGTATTACCTTCACTATTAAAACTGTTTCCTCAGCTCTCCTCATATAACTGTCTTCCTTTCTTTTCCATGCAAGCTTGTAAAGATCTACAAGAAATATAAATCACCCAGAAAACTGCAAAACTGGTCAGGCAGAGTCAGGAGGATTTTGCATAGCCTGAGGATCTCACTGAGGGATACTTTAATACATCAAAAAAAAAAAAAAAAAAAAAAAAAAAAAAATTCAATCAAATAGCAGTCAAATGGACAGTAATGGATTTTTCTTGCTCCTGCATGGATCTTGTTCCTGGTAACTCTTCCCCAGAGCCTTCCCATACACTTGGGAACTCCTCACATGCTTGTCTGCAATGGGTGCCCTGGAACTGACATACAAAAGAAGGTCTTTTTTGATTAGTAGCCAGGAGGAACAATCTGCTAACTATCAGAAGCTCATCAGCCTCAGCAGTGATCCAGCTGATGTGCAAAGGCCAGTGAAGCCATATTGACACGAAGAACAGTCTGTTAAAGATGATCACTTAATTGTGATGAGAGGAAATGCTCTTTTTCTTCTCAGGTCTATAAAATGAAAATAAAAATGTTATTTTGTCATTTTTATATCCTTTAATACTAAAAAAAATAGAGAAAGGGAAATATCCCTGTCCTTGACTTGCAGACAAAATATGAAAATCCTTTTTTTAAAGTTCATTGAAATAGATTGATGCCTGATGATATTAATCAGAGTTGGGTCTTGCTTGTTCAGAGATTAAAGCTTGTCCCAAACATGTCTAGTGACAATATGTTGAGGCTAAACTAGCAGTCAGAAGTGGTTCTTCCAGGGAGTGTGCATGTGTACTCAAAAACTGGGGAGAGCATTTTCATTGAATTGCCATATAGCTCTGCCACTTGCAGAGCACTGTAAATCCTGATGAACCTGGAGATAAAAGGCAGCTAGGTATCTCTGTGGTTAAAATGGTCTTGATTTCTTTTACTATTTCTTTTACATCCCTAAAGCTGCTGTTCTCATTGCTTTAGAGTTGGCCATGTAATGAGCATGCACTGGTGTATGGCGACCAAAGATCTTAGCTAGACAGAGGAATCTAGCCTGAAAAATGACATCTTCTTTTATCCAGCCTTTTGTGAGGAGCCTATGCCATTACCCCAGTAGAGCAAGCTGGGTCGTGTCCATAGAGCAGCAGTGTGTCATTGAGATTGCTGGGCTCTGGGTGATGCTGTTACAGTGCTCAGCATTTGAGGGAGAGCAGTAATTTTGGACATTGAATTTAAACTCTGGGGTTCAGGTTGTCTTTCTTTTACAGTTAATCCTTTGACCTTCCTAACATTATAGCACTGTGCTAAAACATATTTATTTCCCCAAAACATATTAAAATGTATTTAATTTCCAAAAGACAGAGGAAAGGTTAAGTACTTTCAGAGTTCAGGAATGCTGGCACAGCTGCTCACATTTCATGTCAGTGACATTAAACAGTGCCAGATACAGTACTTTTCTTAACTGCTTGTACATTGAGTTTAATGTGGCCTGATGAAATGCTAAAGATTATTAGCTGGTGAAAAAAACCCAACCAACCTTAAAGCAGTTCCTGTAGGATCAAGTAACCTTCCTACCCAGAGGCCTCCGTGATACTGGCCAGTGTGATTAAAATACAGTGATAGACAGTGATAGTCACCTTTTTAAAGCTGACAATCAATTAATTCAATTACTGTATGTTTCTGTTGTGACTGGAATTTGGAACAGACATGAGAAAAATGCCTGGCATCACATATGCCAAGGCCCCATGAATCTTTTGAAAGAAGATCTATTTTTTGTGCCGAACAATGAAGGGGGTCCCAGGCAAGGGTTAAGGTGGAGACAAGCTGTTGATTTTCAGGTTTTTTTCTATTCCCTAGAGCTACAGTTAAAAATGAATTAGTAAGTACCCATTAGTCCTTAGTTATCAATAAATTCTTAAAAATCAAAGTGTGAACAGCATACTAAACTGCCTGTCTTAAAAAGCCTCACTGTGGTTTAATTTATAGTGAGCAGTGTCACATTGCTTATTTTCAAGGTACTCAGGGAAGCAGACTGGGGAGGAGCTCACTTCACTGCAATTGCTTCTGTGCATCAGCTACTTCAATATTTGTCTAACAACTACCACAAACTAGCCAAAAGACCTTTTAAGTATAAAAAAGAAATTTGAAGATGTGTAACCTTGTAGAGGAATGCATATATAGCTCCCATTTCTTGGAGATCCATATTAGGAGAAGGTAAAGTTTCACATTAAAAAGTTGTGTATAAAAATGCAGAGCACTGTGAACATTTCCCACTGAGACTCTCTTCTCCTGGTGGATTGAGCCTTGACTAAAGCAAATGTGAGAAAAGTGACAGTTCTCTGATAAATTTTTTTTGATCTTTTCATCAAAACCTTCTCTCTCCCAAAGCCAACAGTAAGAACTTTTAGCAGAAAGATGGAAGTATGGATTCAAGAAAGCCACTGCAGAGTTTTCTGAAAGTCACAGTTTAAGTGTCTCACACCCCTATCATCGTCAGGCCAGGTGGCCTTGGGACACCAATGATACATGACTTGTGTTCATCCTGTGAGTATACTGTGCTGCTTACACAGTTTAGTCAGAGAAAAAACAGGGAAATACAGTTTAGTCAGAGAAAAATGGGTTAATGAAGCAGTCACTCTACAAACCTCCACAGGTGTTACTAGGGCACCATTCTTCTGAATTCTTCAGGAACAACAAACCACATTGTCCAACTGCCTGTACTCTGAGGCAGTTCTGCCCACTCTGCCACACAATTTAGTATCATGTCCACTCTACTAAACACTCCTTGCATGTTTGATGGGGAACAGGTTGAGATAGAGAAAGAACCTTAAGAATAACCAGGATCAAAGAGAGAAAACACTGCTTGACACTTAGTTGCATCCGTGTTGACAGAAAACTCCAGATTCTGTAGTATGGTAGTAGGGCTGATGGCCTTGAATTCAGCCCTAGTGTCCATGTACCTCTGTAGAACAGTTCTGATTCTAACAGATCTGACAAAAGTTTACATGACCAAACTGAATGACCACAGATCCTGGCTGCAAAACAATATGAACTACCTAAAGTTCATCTGAAGACCTGGTGAGGTCTGTTACTTAGTCAATGATGTTAAATTGGTAGAAGTATTAATTTATAAACAAATTTGAAATTGTTAATGCTTTTGAAGAGTCTGTCCTGCTTGCTGACTCATTTTGTGTGGTTTTATGGACTTGCCGTCTTCAAATTGCCTCCTAATGCACTGATTGTTCTCTTCCCTTTGCATTTACAGCTGCATTTGTGAAGTTTTAGAGCACAGATTTCCTAAACATTGTACCTCTGACCATTGAATTCATTCTCCTAAAGCACGAAAACTGTTCAAATACATTACAGATCTATTTTCTGCCATAAATATTGGACAATTAAAAAACTAATACTCTGTTCTTTAAAGGCAATGGAGGGGCATTCACGTTGATTTCAGTAGGGCTGGAGCCTGAACTTCAGTACCATGAATTTGTGGATTCCAGGTACACAAAGCCTCATTGCTTTAAGTTCCTGTGGTAAAAGCTTTCAGCCTTTCTGTGCTCTCGTCCAGAAGCCTTAAATTATTAGGGTTTTTATTCCTTTGGTAGGGTCATTGCACTTTCACTTAAATTATGATATAAAAATTGACATGTTTCTTGCATCAAATGCCACACAAGGCTTTATATGGTATTTGTACTTGCCTTAATGACCATGCTATTAGCAATGTTAGTGACATCAGTAGAATACTCATTTACTGAACTGTGTTTGAAGGAGAGAGGAATTCTAGCCGGTTTTGTGTAGCTTTTTGTGACAACTGTTGACTATTGCCAGCCTTGAACACTCAAAAAATGACAGAATCAGAGTCTAAAATAATCAAGAACAGTTTAAAAATTCAGAAGAGAATATTATGATAGAACAATATACCTAGATGGGATTTGAAAAGAAGCTATGGCAAGATTTTTGATAAAGAGCTGGCAACATCTCTTGTACATATTTGTCCATGGAACAAAATGCAGGTCATTTCTGGCTTCCTTACAGGCCTGGAATTTGTCCAGCTTGGTTCTTTTAGCTTTAGGGAGCTGATATTTTTAGAAGATATTTCTAGGAAGACATTGGAAGTGAATTATAATGATGATTTAGAAATATCTGGTTGTTGATATCAGCAGCTGGATGCTGGGATCAAGCTGATGCTATTAGCTAAATTGAAAAAGGTTCTTTTTCATGTTATGCAGCATGTTTGAATAGGTTGTATGTGAACATTTACAGTGCTACAAAAATAAGCATTGTGTGACTGAAAACAGTTTTAATTGCATTCCCCACCTCTTTCTGCAAGTAAAATCAAAGTTCTTCGAATTCTTCGCAGAAAAAGGAGAGATAAATAAAACTCTTAAGGGGAGATGAAGATTAGTAGTAGCAGATACAGGAGTAGTTCTTGGAAGGAAGGAACTTATAGCTCTTTTGACTCCCATAGCTTTTAAGAATTTAGTCTCATGTGAAGAGGACAGGTCCAATAGTTGTTGGGCAAACTGAGGGCTAACAGAAAATCTGCATGCCACGGATTTCCTGTTTGATGCTGGGCAAGTACCATTCCCTTCCTTTAGGTTATCTGTATGTAGTTTATTACTTTCCATTCAGAAGGACAAAGTAAAGATTGCAAGCTGACCTGATAGCAGAGGCCATCTCTGTTTAGACAGATGGAATCCATTGTCTGTCTTGCAGAGGCATTGTGTTGATTTAAAAATGCATGTGTTGCAGCATAGCAGAGAAGTTAAATTCTTTTGTAAAGTGAGGACATTCTATTTTTCCTGTAAAACCAATATGAACAACCGCAGTTTCCCAATCTCCCGTTACTGAGACAGAGGGAAGCCTCCCCAAAGGGCTTGTGAAAGACCTTCACAGATCATTTGGGTATAAACAGATAGTATCTTTGTACCTAGTGGTTGCTTACGTATAAAAACGAGATCACAGGCTTTTAGACTTTGGCCTTTCTGGCAGCAACTGCAAAAAGTTCAGGAAGTTAATCTCATTTTCTGACTGGGAGAGTGAATTTAAGGTTAAGGAGATTAGCTGCAATGTATATTCCCAGGAAGAACTACTGACAGCTCTAGCAGAATCTGAAAGAAGGTTTTACATCTAAGGCAGAGAAAAAAATAGAAGAAAGGCAAAGAAAAAAAAAAAAAAAAGAGAAGAGGTAAAAGAGAAAAAAAAAAAAGGAAAGGAAAAAGAAGAAAAAAGGAAAACAGAAAAGAGAATAGAGAAGAAAGGGAAAAGGGATGATAAAACACATGAGAAATTATAGGAGAAGAAATAAAAGTGGGAAAGTGATAGAATGGGAAGGAAGGGAATGGCCTTAGTGTACTGAGAAAAATCTGTCATATACATGTTGCTGCAGTTAATCCTTGTGGTAAGTCGAATGGTGATACATAGCTTTAAAGGTGAGGTGAATGATCCCAGCCATGGAAAAGCAGAGAGCACTAGCAGTGACCTGGGCTAGCCTTGTGGAGACATTTTAGTAGGGTTGCAGGAAGGCCTTAGGCACCACACTGTGTGGTCACTGGAGTGTGCCTGGTGGTTACCAAACAGAAGGATGAAAATATGTGGAGGAGGAGAGACATATGGACAGACCATCAAGCATAGCTACCTCCACAACCAGGGCAGGGAGGAACCCAGGGACATCTAACTGTAAATTAAGCTCTTTGAATCTTGGAAAATGTGTTCAAACTACCTAGGCCATTATTCCAGATCACTTCCCTGATCTGGAGATATGTGCTGACTGCTTTCCTGGTTAGAGAATTTCTCTAGAAGGGTGGACAAGAGACTTTGCCCTTTAAAAAGCAGGAGGTAACACTGTGTTGTTTTCCATATTCCTCACTCTGCAAAATTTCAAATGAAGGGCCTGATCCCATGCCAAGTGGAGCACATGGAATTACTTCCTTGCCTTTGATACATTCTGGCTCAGCATTTAATTAATAGTCCTGATTTTATAAAGTTTTTGGTTTTGAACTTTTCACTCCACCTTTCCCAGATAGAAAGATGGAACCCACACTTACCTCATTAATTTCAGATGGTTTGTTTCTGCTTTCAAGGTGTACGTGTGGAGCCCTCTGAACTTCCTGGACACAAATGAACATTAAATCTGCCTACACTTAAAAGTAGGTCTCAATAATGCCAAACTTTTTGAAAGTGAGTTTCAATCTGATTTTATTTGTAATGCTCATATGCATTCCAGGAAATACTAACATATTTGAACTCCAGAAGAACAGATAGCAATGAGAAGTGGGTTGAAATCTTGCACGTTCAAATACAGAAGAAATTTAAAACTGCTGAAGACGTGCTAAACCTATCATTTGAGCCTTTCTGATTAGTTACTGAAATCAGCTATTCAGATCAAAACAAAACAAAATGACCATTTGATTTCAGCAAATATCCAGTTTTGCAATCTGCACTCAAAGTGAAAAATGAAGAGTAATTAAATGATCTACACAGTCACATCAAACCATACAGTTTAAATGTTTAGCTTCCATGCAAGTCGGTTTGGAAGCAACAGCTTCCAAAGAAAGAAAAATCAGAACTCAGGGTGTCATTCAAATTCATTGTCAGTAACTTACCTTCAAGCCCGCCATGCTCAAATCTTAATTTTCCCATTTAAAGTCCTAAAGAGACCGATAGTATATGAAAATGTATTTGGGCTCAAAATATACTTATTTTAGACATCACCATCTGAAAAATGTCCTTGCTTTTACGTCTCCAGACTACACTGCCAATCACCAAAGGGGATTTGCCTAGGGAGACCAGCTGTCTGGGGGGGTCTGTGGGTGCACTTGCAGTTTGACTCCTTTGAGAGCAACCCCAAAACAGAACAGTAAGGCAGAGGCGAGGGGTGTCTGTGGTATCCTCCTCTGTCCTGCAAGGAAGGTGGTGGTGGGCACTTCAGAGAGGAGGGGCACACAGAAGGGTGTGTCGGGAGCCAGCTAGGCTTACCCCTGGTGAGAAGTAGGTCTGCAGGGAGGATTCAGTGCAGGCCTGGGGTTGAGGAACAACAATTTCAAGGACCCAATGGAGGGAGGCCTTGTAGGGTATTTGGAAATTGAAATTTGGGTTTGTCCCTTTCTTGGAAAGGAGATGACTCCAATGCAGCCAGGATGCTTTTTAAAGCCAGGCAGGGATGAAGAAAGGCTTCTAGGCTGTGGAGCAGGGTGGGTCCTGCTGTCTGTTAGCCGTATGACTTGGGTCACTCTGTCATGCCAAATCTGTGAGTGCCTGCCAATGGAAAAGAAAGCCAGAAAAACTGCCAGAACATTAACAGCACTGCAGGTCTGTAAGTGTAAAAAGACCAGGGTGCAATGCCAAGTCTCACCTGCCACTTATGCTCAGAAATTTATGGCAGGGCATAATTGGGCAGAGTCTGAGGGCATAAAAGGACATCGTGTGAGCTCTTTACTGACTGGCTTCACCCAGGATTTCTCTTTATCATACTTCTTCCTCTTGTTCTGTGGTTTATCCAGTTGCTTTGCAATGTCTCTGGGCAAGGACTGCCCTTGAACAGGCGTTCCTAGGCGTGTGTTTGATCAGACTAATAAGGTACTGATTTTACTTGGATGTTACAGTGATATGAATAACTAGTCTTTCCAAATAGCTATAAATTTTTGAGGAAAGTAGCTGTCTTTCTTGTTGTGCTTTTGGAATTTGTCACCAAGAAAGTATCTGATTTCTTCTATCACTATGGTTTGGGCTACACTCAAAAGTCCTGGCTTTTCTTTTTTTTTCTTTTTTTTTTTTTCTTTTGTTCCTATTTCAGATCATCAACTCTTAAAACCGCCTCACACTTATCCCTTAGATTTCAGACTTTTCCCCCACCCTACGAATGTTTTCAGTTGTCAAAAGAAGAAATGTGATAATTTGGAAGGTTCACAGAAAGCATGTTTTGTGATTATTGTTCTTGTGATCTGTCCAATGTAAACTGCTTTAGAACAGCTCTGTTCCAGCCACTCTAATTTACTTTTGCAGAATGTTGGATTTGAAGTTGACTAAAGAGAATGGCTTTTCTTTTAATGGCTACTCTGAGAGGAATGCAGCTTAACTGTTCAGTTTCTGTCCTGACTTTTAGCTCTGCCTAATGGTGCTCGGAGGGAGTCCTGTTGGTTTATTTAAAGCTAACCTTCCTTTGACACATTTTTATTGGTGAAAAGGAGCAAATATACCTCTTCTAGTGCTTCGAGTGTTGTGGTAGAGCAATTTGAGGGTGCCCTATCTAAGTCTAGTTCCTCATCCCTAGTGAGATCTAAAATAGTAACAAAGAATTGTGTGTCCTCCAGCTGCGGCAGTCGGGGAACAACTGCCTATGCAGGCTTGAGAGGGAGATTCCCACAGAGCGTCTGTGCGCAGTTGTGTTGCAACTGGAAGCACTGGTGGTACCTGGGAGCACAGTCTCAAGAGGAGAGCTGAACCACGCAGCTTAGCTTTCTGTGGGTGGAATGACACCAGTACACACCAGCTGGGAACACAGCCTGGTTTCATGTTCTGGCTCACTTCAAAGTGCTTACACTCAGTGTTTACAAGGTTGCTGATGCTTGCAAAGGCAAGGCTATGTTCCCACAGCTGACTTTTTCTCACTGATCCTGGAGAATTGCTGAACAATCTCTGGGGTGTATGCCAACTTGATAGGAAAGAATTGCCCTGACTCTCTCTCTTTTTATGTTTGTTCTGTTGCTGTGGCCCCCTGGCAGCAATCATTACAGGAATTAACTTTTCTAAAATAACAGGACATTTGTTTTCTCTAATCCTCTAACTTCTCTAACTCTTGCCAAATCAGAGCAGAGGTGGTGGGGAACTTAACTAAGTCTAGTTCTTCAAACTGATCACTCCAGTAGCTGGACTTGTGCTTTCCATTTTCTTCCCCTGGAAACTGCAGAAATCACTCTCACTTGGCCCTTCCACTGTGTGGGAGGAACCAGACCCACAGAGGTACTGATGGTACATGCATGGTATTGATGGGAGTGTGCAGCAGGGCACTTCTGTGCAGACAATTGATGACTAGAGGGCTGTAACTCAGTTTGGTATCTGCCATGGCAGCACTCACCACTAGACAGTAGTCCTATCTTTCAATACTGCTTCTTAGGTGTTGAAGGATGTAAACTTAACCTCCCAGTGAAACATAGCCAAAGCCATGTTGTTTAAGAGTACATTTAGTCTCAAATGCAGTGGAGCTGTGGAGTGTGGTCTCAACAGCCATTCTTTCCACTCTGGTGTCATTGCTAGAAAAATATCCATCCACATCAGAGGGACGCAGCTGGTGTAACAGTGATGCTAGAGTGAAGTCGTGCTATTTCTCTTACTATAGGACATACATTTCTGCTTTGAAAACAGATTCCTGGAAGATATCTAAACAGAAGCTGCTGTAACCTGTAGTTAAACTTAAATCATGACACTTCAGTCTTCTGAGTTTGATGTAGATGGCAAGAGTTTTCCTCAAAAGGAGCACTGGTTTTGTTTGGTTGCATGGCAGCTAACAGCAGTATAACAAAGCAATCAAACTTTGAAAACCTTTCTGATTCAATTCAGTGTCTTGTTACTCTCTCTGATGCATCTGTTAACCTTCAGAAAGCTACGTGGGTGTTTAGAAGAATAAGGTGCTTTACATTAAACACATTCTTTATCTGCCTCAGATAAAGAATGGATTTTGGCAAGAGTTACAGAGGCAGGAAAAAAAATTGCATGCTAAAATAGGGGGTTGGTGTTTCCTGACCTTTCTTCATAAAAAGTAGAAGAAAGAGTTGGGTTTTCTGTGGGGTTTTTTTTTTGTTTTTTGGGGTTTTTTTTAATACTACTCAGTACATGTGGTGTATTTGCCTTTCCCAAAAAAAAAGATTTTTTTTTTTGAGGAAATCAGCTAGTGCTTGAAAAAACTAAGTTTGTATTTGGGGATTCTGGTGACATGAAAAATTCCTTAATTTATTGTGGAAAAATCAAAAATTATCTTTTAAATCAATTTCTAAACATGATATTTCTCTTTTTTCTCTTGTTTTTACTTAAAAATTGGATGTAGGTTTGGGTTATGTGACTTGATTCATTTTTTCTTACTTTTATTTTCTTGTCATACACTGTTATTAAAACATTTTGGTGCATGCAATTAACCTAGTTCTTCAAGATGGATAGTGGACACTTGCTAACTTGAAAATTCTGGAGCTCAAGTTGACATTTACGGTCTCTTCATTGATTGTATAATACTATATGAGTAATTAACCCTCAGTTTTTACTTAGACATGTGTATTCCATATCTCCATTAATTTTAACTCGTTCTTTTTCATGGTATGTGGTACATCAGGTATTTCTTTTATGTAGTGCAGGCTTTAGTATTTCCATCAGTAAAACACTTTGGTCAAAGTTCTGCTGCTGATTCGCAGATAATTCAGTGTCACAGGTCTGTTTCAGGGGACTCAGGTACTCAAATATATTTTATGCTAATCTGCATTTAACCAGTGTGTCTCTTTGTTTCAGTGCAGCATTCACTGAAGCATATCAACTGAGTTTGTGATGGCTTCTGCCATTAGTGTCCTTGTTGGGATATTGTTGAGACCAAAGGTCACTTTTGTGGAGTAAGTGACCTATGTGCTATGATGCTCTGGGCTACAGAATATAGGAGGAAGTTATGGAGTGAATCCAGACAGTAGGTACCTGATCTAAAAAGGCTAGATAAATCCACGGCTTTTTGTTTGAATGCAGAGATGAGGTATTTTTGCCAATAAAAAGATACTAGGTGAAAACTTGGAGTGCTTAAAGGGTAAGTTATGTTCTTGCTGTGAATGTATAAAATCCTTCTGAATGACTGAATCAACACATGAATGCTATTTCTCTTCTAATTTAATTAAGTAGCACTTATACATCATTGGTACTTGACATTTAGGTCCCAGTTTGTAGCAGCATCTGCTGTTAGGTTTAGGAATCTCAGAAATATGAGTAGCTTATGGCCTGATTTTTATATATATCTTTTAAAAAAGATACATATATATATAATTACCAGTCCTTTTGGGAAAATATGAATCTGGGTCTTTGGCCCCATTGCTTCCTGTCTGTGTGCACTGGTGAACCCCCCTGTAAGCAGGCCCCGCAGTTGCTTGTTCTGTCTCCGTTTATGCCAGGTATGTAAGCACAAGCCTCATGTTAAGCATGTTTAAGAGATCTTGTTGATTACAATGGGAGTGCTCCCACAGCTTATAGCTGTGCAAATGTTTACATACCTGGCCTGTTCTGGTCCTATATAAAGATCTGTCTCCTTTTCCCTGCAAAGCCTTTTCTGTCTGCTGCTTTGAAATTTCCCATGCTTCGCACTTTCCCCTAGCTTGAGGGAGGCTGCCCCGATCCTTACTAGGAGAAGTCCTTGTGTCGGAGGTTTGAAGCAGCTGGCTGGGAATTTAAAGGCTGGTTGAAACAACAATCCATGCCTCAGTTAACAAGCACATGCTGGTAATGAGCTTCATGTTACAGGGGAGGCTTTTGCCAGTGTAAAGTTTGTCAGGATTCCCCAAACTTCTATTTTGGATTTGTCCCTTATTTCCCTGCTGTCCCAGAGAGCAGCCTCACATATGGATCTGTTCCAGCTCCTGAATATTCTGTGATTATTTAATCACAGTAGCTACATAAAAAAGAAGACATAGACTTCACGTGCATTACTGTGCTTCACAGAGAAGGTTGAATCTTGGGGCCATATGTATAAACACCTCTACTTGCAATGGACATTCATATATGTGACTATGAATATGTATGTATAGTATATATATAAAATGAATGTACACACACAAAGATATCATCCTTTCAAAATGGGTTTTCTTTCCAGAAGCTGTAATAACAGAAGGGAATAACCCCAATGAAGGGAATAACTTGCTGTTTGTCCAGGGTGTGAATGCTTTTACTTTGGTGAAAAACAAGCCTGGCCTTCAGTCAGTTATTTCTTCACTTGTTCTGTTTGCTTGAAGATTACATTGTTGCTCTATAGAAGGAAAAATAACCTCTGAAAAGAGTCTTTTCTGGGCTCAAAAGACTTATGCTCTGCTTTGTTGATGTTTTGCACTAGCACTTAATGTCAGTCCTGCTCTTAAACTGAGTGTGGTAATGATCCTTTGATACATTTTGAAGCGACTTTTGCTAGCTCAGACTTTAAAAAAAAACAAAGTATATATGTAATAGATGTACTGGCTGTGATACTGACCGTGATGAAGGCCCTGATTCTGCTAAGCAGCTGGACAGGTGCTCACTTTGGCTCTTTAGTACTTGTCAGAGCACTGAAATGCCAAGAGCTTGCACTCAGTGTTTTTATGTCCCAGAATTAATGGCAAGTGGAAGTGGCAGTCGTATCCTTATTTCCAGAGTTCCCCCTGAAATACATGTTGGAACTATATCTATTCCGGAGATGTCAGTGGTAGTGGCCACGAGCCGGGGTGTGATGGAAAGATCCTGAGGGAGATGCCAGGTGAGACCACACATCCACAATGTGTAATCAGGCCTTTCAGAGTGCCATGATTACTGTTAAAGATGTTTAGAGCTTTACCTTGTGCTTAATTAATGTTCATGTGGTGCTTGATGTGCTCTCCAAACCCACAGTGCACGTCTGAGAATAGTGGATTCAGTAGCACGGGTTTTTCTTAAAGGATTTCTATCACTGCAGCTGTGTCAGCTGCCCTGGTCGATAGTTTCCCTTTTACTGTACACAGTAACCAGTCTGTGCTGGGAATTGAACTGTCTCAATTTATTTGTAAAATTACCCTGGGTTCATGGTTAAAGGAATATCCATAGACATTCCTTTAGAGCAATTCTTACGCTTACAGTGGAAAACTGGCACCCTGGGCTTTGTGGTGGGAGGCTGCTAGAAAGGACCTATCTTTTGGAGTGTTACAAATGCTTCCAGCATACAAGTGCAACTCAGCTTCACTGGGACTTAATGCTTTGGAATAAATCTGGGGCTGCATGTGGATAGGGCTGACAGAGAAATGCAAGCGAACATTACATCAGTGAACATTTAGTGACAGCTTCAATCTCTTTCAAGGGGTGACACCAATCCTGTTGGTAGACAGCAACAGCAGCATCTGACAGGTCAGAGCTAAAAAAAAAGTAAATATACTGCAGTTGTGCTGCAGGTTTCCTATATGACCTTGAGCAAGCTTAAGTCAGTCCCTGATTTGGGTCTGTATTACTAGAAGCAAGAAAAATATCTCCTGTATCTCCTGTGTTTATATGGTGAGTGATTCGGGATGGAACGCTCTTACTATACCACTGTGCAGCACATAACACATGGGAGTTTTAAGCAACTAATGTAAATAAGAGAAGTTCTTCTTCCAGCTCAAGGGATAACAAAATCTTTAGAAATCTAGCTTGTTTAAATGAAGATAAACAGATTTGATTTGGTATGATAACTATTAGTGTGGCAACTATCTGTCACTACTGCTGCAAAGCAGAGTCCTTTATCTGTGTGGAAAAACATAAAAATAAAGGGTTTTTAAGAATATTGTTCAAGCCTTAGACTGCTTTTCTGGTGTATTTCTTTTAAACCAGCAGCCATATCCATTGAGACACGAGTCAACCTTCTTGACCCTTGCAAGACAAAGAAGACTAGGAAGCTGAGCCCACTTACAGCAAATTGGACATCCCAAGAGTCTCTGGTGCCTCCCTTCCCTTCCTGCTTTTGGCTTATTCTATTGAGAAAAGGAACACCAATATTGTTTTATGAACTGTTATCAGATATGTACGCTTACTTTAAAGGCATGGTCAATTTTTACTGAGCGTGTATTTATCATCTGAGTACATTTAGGCTCTTTATCATAATGACTTTTAAAACAAAAATACGTCCTCGTAACAAAACACGACTTAGAAGCTTTCAATACAAAAACCGATTATGGTAGAATGGTTTGGGTTTGAAGGCACCTTTAAAGGTCATCTAGTACAACCCTCTCACAGTGAGCAGAAACATCCCTAACTTGATGACGTTGCTCTGTCCAACCTGACATTTGATGTTTCCAGGGATGGCGTATCTACCACCTCTCTGGGCAGCTCTGTGTCCCAGCTTTTCATCATTCTCATTATAAAAAATTTCTTCAGTATATCTAGTCTGAATCTATCCTGGTTACTCTAAAACAATTGCCCCATGTCACTCTAAAATGGTAGTCCCTTGTCCCTTTGAAATATGCCCTAATAAAAGGTCAGTCCCCAACTCTCTTAAAAGCCTTTAAGTACTGAAAGGCTATAATAAAGTCTCCCTGGTGCCTTCTCTTGCTCTAGGCTAAACAACCACAACTCCCTCAGCCTTTCCTTGCAGGAGAGGTGCTCCAGCCCTCTGATAATCCTCACTGGGAAGAGGTGAATTGAGGTCTACTGTCTTTCCTATACTGGGGACCTCAGAGCTGGGTGCAGTCCTCCAGGTGGGATCTCATCAGAGCAGAGTAGAATGGCAGAATCACCTCCCTCACCCTGTTAGCCAAGCTGCTTTTGCAGTAACCCAGGACATGGCTGGATTTCTAGGCTGCAAGCCCACATTGCCAGGTCATGCACAGGCTTTCTTCCTCCAGCACCCTCAAGTCCTTCTTCTCAGAACTGCTCTCCATCTCTTTATCCCCCAGCTGACATTGATGCCGGGGGTTGCCCTCACCCAGGCTGAGGACCTTGCACTGGGCCTTGTTGAATGTTGAGGTTGACATGATCCCACTTGAGCTTTTCCAGGGTTCCCTAAGTGGCATCCTATCTCTCAGCTGTGTCTACTGCACCATTCAGCTTGGTGTCATCAAGATTTACCCAATAGTTAGCCATAATTATAAGTAGCTGTAATGCAATGTACCTAGGACCTGGATTCAAATTCTTCTCAGTGGAGATGCCAATAAGCATAACAGTGGTAGATGAGGCAGCTGAAAGCATTTCTAACTCTCTAGGAAGTTTGGCTCTTATTAGTGCTGCTTAACAATTATAACCGTGGTACTGCAAAAACTCCGCACTTCATGGCAATGATCTATCCCTCATGGACATATCTATCCTTTTTGAGTTGCAATTGTGCTTTGATAGAGGAGGAAGAAGTTCAGAAAGGTGTTTGGTGAGTCACTATAGGATAGAGTGGAACAAGTCCCAGAGATCAGATTAGCTCAGAATCTGAACCATCTTCGTTAAGCACATTAAAATACTTCAGTATCACTTTTCTCTCTTAACAAAAATTTTACAAAACTTGGCTGAATATCAATAGCAACTGCTTTGATTTAGAATCAGGACTTTTGGGTTATTTGGTGTTTATTGTTGCTGTTTGATATGGGTTTTTTTGTTGTCTTATTTGTTTTTGTGGGGAGGATGGTGTCCCCCCAAGATGAAAGAGAAAAGTTGAAGGACATCGTAAATCTCACACAGGCCTTTTACTTTCACTGTCTAATCCAGGAAGAGTAAAGCGTATATTCTCAGACACTTGACAATAAAAGACCCTAAAATAGATGGATAATCTTTTATTTTACTGACTCTAAGGAGATAAAAAAGCAAATATCTATTTCTCTGGAAATTGGCACTTCAAGCCATGATGGTAGGCATGTTTCAGGTTTTTGGGTATTTTTTTCATAAGGTTTTGTTTTCAGGAATAACAACTCTGCAAGAGATTCTTGGACTTTATTTATGTGTTTAAGAAGGACGAATGAAAAAAAAGATACCAATGTATAAATTTTGGATTCTTGCATCTCATGACTTTAATCTTTTATCAGGATTTTGTGGAAATTTCTTGTGTTGGAATGTTGAGTTTCCTAATTTTTATTAATATTTTTTCAAAGATTCTTTGCAAGGGAAATGAGCATCCAGATATGAAGTTGTCTTTGAAATATCAATTCCTTAGCATTTCTGGAGTGTTTCAAGTATCAGTGTAGTTGACTGCCAAATATTTATGTTGTGTTAGAGAGCATCTTCAAAGAAATACCAGCTGCTGCTGGGACAATATACAGTGAAATTCATGTGACTCAACTAACTTTTTCCCCAAATTTACTGAAACCAATAAAACAAGCAAGCTAAAACCCAAGAACTCAGACCCTGAAACAAAACCCATACCACCCCTCCAAAAAGTTACAGGGCACTTTAAATAAAAAGGAGAATCTGTAAGTTTGACATGCTCTTTCTGGAAGAAGTTCTAGTAGTGAAGATCATCTCTGGTTCAAGATTATGAGTTCTGATTTCATCCAAATCTGTGATGTTAATCTTCTTATTTTACTGAAAGGTAAGAGTGTAAATGCAACACATTTTTATTTTATTTAGTAACAGAATAAATATTGTAAAAACTGGTAAGGAAGTTATTTGACCTGAAAGGACCCAAACAGGATTTCTTAAATAAAGGTATCCTTTTCTATCACTTCAAACTATTGGTCATTAAGTTTAATTGTAAAGTTTCTGTTCACTACGTAAAAAATAATACATGTAGATGAACAGTTGTATGTAATCACTAAAAGCATACAATGTATCAAACAGTAATATTTTAGTGTATGTGTTGTATTTATAAGACGGGGAAGCTGGTTGCTACCCTCAGCATCCAACCTGTGGGCAAGAGTTCTGAGTGCTGTAAGTATTGTTATGAGAGCTACCAGAATAATAGTTTCATTAATAATTTGTTGTTGCTGTTCTGTTAATCACTGCTCTCTTCAGTGCTTGTTCACGTGTGTTCGTAGAACTTGAGCCACCTTCTAGTGCTGTGGAAGTGCAAAGCTCCTGATAAGCTGCACTTAGCATCCTACTAGATTGGATGAGGGAATCTAAGGCCTGAACTTCAAGAGAAACTATATTTGACATATATTGTTCATGATTTGGTGATGCAGCAGCAAATTCTGTATTTCTTGTGTGATGGTTTCAAGTGTGCTTTTTTTTAAGAATAAAAAATGAGAAAGTTAAATATTTGTGCTACTCGGTGATGTGTGGGTAAAATATTAAAGGAATGTTGTAACTGAAAGTTAGATTTGCACTTCAAAGAAGTCCAAGCATGTGAAGGTAACAACAAGAAAACCAAGGCCCAAATGATGGTTTTAGTTCTACCTTAACCTGATACATTAGTTTTTGTGCCATTATAATAGCTATAAATATCTGTTCTGCAGGCCACTGAGAGTTCTTCTGGCATTGCAAGCTTGGCATGTGAGCAAGTGAGTGGGAATCTGTGGGTTTGAGTTATTAAAAGGTGCAAATGCTTTCTAAATCTTAAGGACAAAAAGATGTGTTACACTTTGAGGAGGTGACCTGTATATGTGAGTGAGGATGGTGGGATGCTTGTTCAGGAAATTCAGTGGGAAAGACAAGGAATGATTTTTAACTTGTAAACCCAGTTTAGCTCCAGCTGGTAGTATGGTATCATTTTTTAGGGCAATGTGAGGATTACACCCTTCCTGAAAGGGAAAGGAAGGTGCTTCAGTACTTCTATAGCTCTTTCTCTTAAATCTGTGCCTAGCACAAAGCAAGGATAATGATGACTGGGCATGTGCATCTATGAAAAACTCGGAGCACAAATGTGGCAGAAGCTACAACTTCTCTCAGGGCAGGTGTGCTTTGAAACAGAAGAGAAAACGGACCACAGGTAGTTAGATCATATCAAGTAATGTTGATAACTGGTAACTTACAGTGCTTTACTACTGCTTGTTGTTGTGTTATCTCACCTACTCTTAGCTGTTTAACTTACCTATTCCCTTAGCACCATAGGTGATGTCATCAGGTTGCCTAATGCATCCCCTAGTAAGCCCCTTAAGAAGCATCCTTCATTGGCACCACAGGGAAAACAACAGTAAGAAGAAACATCTTGAGGATGCTATTAATACATTTGTATTCTTAAAACATGCTCTGTAAAGTTAAGTGGCTGAGGATTCTTGAAGAAATACTTATTCAGGCTAAATGCTCATCAGAACTGTAGTATGTGGGCAGCTGCACTTACTTTGTCACCAGGACATTGCCTCTTTGGGCGCTGGCTTGAGGACTAGTTCTGGAGAGGGGAAAGATAAAATTAAGAGCAAGAAAAAATGCTTCAGGGCCTTGAGGAGCTGTGGGGTGCAGAGAGGAGATAGTGGTGCACACATCAGTAACACTTAGGTTTATCCTGCTGCTGTAGCACTGCCACGTATGTGCACACATTACCTGCTACTCCACTCCTACTGCATGGCTGTCACAGCTGGTGAGAGCAACACAAGCAGCACGCTGCCTACTGCTCTGGGATTTCTGTTCCATTTGACCGATTTTTATTTTGGCACAGAGTGGCTGAGAGTGAAAGAGAATGGCTGTAGCTTAGTTGTGGTTTGAAGGGAAGCACGCTGGAAAGCCGGGCAGCACTAGTGCAGCCTTGGAACTGTTGGTGTGACAGGAAAAGGTTCACCAGCCTCCAGCACATCAGTGGTGCTCTGCCGTGCAGAGGAAGCAGTGGTAGGGGGAGACAGTGGGCCACACTATTCCTGTCTAAATCTGTGGATGTGGACAGATTCATCAAGACTATTATCTGGAGACAACTTTGTATTTCTCTGGTTTCAAAATAAAAGCAGATGCCTGGACAGAGAGCCTCTTCCAATTAGGGCTGGGGGAGGCTGGGAAAGGAGAAAAGGTCAACCTTGGTGGAGCATCTTACTTTCTTGTTTCTTAATGGTCAGCATTCACCTTAAGAAGGAGACGTTGCACATATGCCAGTGAAAATTCCCTCTTCAACCTATTAAGGAATTGGAGTGCTGAGGATTGGAAATGCTTACCTAACTGCGGAAATGCCCTTAATGCTTACCTAACTGCACTACTACTGTGTGTGGATGAGTTTTGGGCTAAAACTTCATGGTTAACTCCGTCCATCCTATTCTAGCTAGTGACATGATGATGATGTGACAGAGATGAAACGGCAGAGAAGTCAAATATGTCAGGCAAGGCACTGGTACCATTGTACAGGACACTGGAAAGCATGTTTTGGAATATTGCATGCTTACTTTAAAATAACTGTGTTAAAGTTGAAATAAAACTAGAACATATGGAAAGTTTAGTGTGGATATTAAAAGATTGAAAATCCTATCTTATGGGAAGGAGCTAGAAGAGATTGGCTTGTTTGGTTTAGCAAAACAGAGTTGAGAGACTATTTGACAGCACTCTATAAATACATCCAGGGCTAAATGCCAGAGAGGGGAAAAAGCTATTTAAACCCAAGAGCAATATTTGCATAAGAACAAGTGGGCATAAACTTGGCCCAGAGTAGAATTAAAATGGAAATCAGATGATTTCTACCCCTCAGTACAGTGAGGTCATAAAACTGCCTCCCAGTAGGAACAAGAAGGGCATGCAGTACTTTTTGTAGACAGAGGGACTATATTCTACAGTGCCCACAGTGACCCAAACTTCATGGCTGCATAGTTTCATTCTGGTCCTGTGTTCCTAAGCACTTGCACTGGTACAGCGGTGACAGACATGTCCTGCCACTGGTGGTCCTCCCCTGACATAAGAACGTTCTCCTGCTGAAAATGAAGCACTGGTGATAAATTATAGGTATGTTAAGTGTCCTTTAATGGCCTGGGGAAGTTTTCCTGCACCTCTTGCACCTGTGCTTGTAACTCTGTTGATGCCAAAATGCCTACTGATATCTTAGGAGCTTTCATATCGATAAGATTCCTCCTGTGAGGAAGAGATGCAGGATTAGGTTTTTAATTGTGTAACCCCAGGAAGGAAAAGTGGCTTCCCTGACTGAAAATGGCAGAAGTATCTCAAAAGAAGCAGCACAAAGAATAAGGGTTTTTTTTAATAACTAAAATGACTTCTTTTAATGTTGCTAAAAAGTCATATGACCTTTAAAGCTGATGCTTATGATTAAACATTTCTTTCTATGCTGCAGTTAGACTAACACTATTATACACACTTAAAAGATAAAGAAACCAGAGTGCAGAGGATTTTGGGATTTGGGGGTCAGCATGATGATGTCAAGATGCCAGGCTTTTGGTTTTCAGTTGTAGGGTCTGCCTCTTACACTGTTCATCCTCTTGAATGACAGCACTCATGAAAATTAACAGCCTTTCTGTTTTTACCCACTCTTTTCTGTCACTAATTTCATTTGGAATCTTTGGCTTTTGAGCTGAAATTTTCCAGGCTTGTTCCTTTATTTGTCAGTGATATTTTAGGCACTTCTCTCTTTCCTAAAACTCAAAAAGTAAATGCCTGCAAACTTGGTGGTGGACCTTTCTATTGCAGAAAGAGCTGAGGAGAAAAAGCTGAAGCAGGCACAGAAATAGCCTCCTGGGAAGCAGATTGACACGTAGTACTTTGGTAGCTTTGATTTGAGTCAGATGTAACATGCTGAAATTTGTACTCTGTGCACAAAGGTACTTTCTGTACTGAGAGTTAATCTGGCAAAATGCATAGCTAAAGACAATCTTAAAAAAGATTGCAGTGGTACACAGTCAGCAGTGCGTCAATTATAGTAATTTTCCCTGGGTTTTGATTGCTTTTCCTTGCACATCATATATTCGTTCTATGTAGGATAAGGAATGTGTCTTGTCTTCACATTGTCCATGGTCTGCTACTGTGTTGTGCCATCGATGGACCTTGGTAAGGAAAAGGTACAACATTTCTGCTGGAGAACATTGCCCTGACAGCGTGAAGAAAAAAAAAAAACAACAAACCATTTCTGGTACTGACCTTCATCATTAACCTTGCTTTTCATGCATTTCCCCCACAGCATGGTGTTAAGAAAAAGGAAAGCTGGAGCCAAATATTGTGCTCTTGAATGCTCCTTAGGAGTCTGTGATGAAGGCTTTTCTATGTATATAAGGTTTTCCCAAAAATTAGTTTTAGAAGATTTTAAAGCTTCACATATTGGGCTGCATGCCAGTCATGTTTTAATTAAAGGAAGAGAATTGGGTTAGCCTCTTTTAAAGGTTTAAATAAAAAGTGTTTCTTGAGAAATGCAGAATTCCTTCAACGTTTTTGAAAAATATTTTCTTATGCTTTGTTTAAAACAAGACTGTTAAAAAAAGAAACAACAAACAAAAATCTGGCAGACACATCTTAAATAACCAAAATAGTTTAAAAAGAAAAATAAATCCAAGTAAAATGGAATTACATTTGGAAGGAGAGGTATCAAACTAGTTTCAGAGTTGGTATCAACTTTGATTTTTTTAAGAAAGTCTGTTATTTGTCCAGCACTACTGCTTGATGATTCACTTTCTACCATTCAATGCAATTTTCCTTCTTAGGACTTTAAATGATGTAAAATTATGTATATCCATGCATTTACATTACAGTGTCACTGTGCTTTCTTGTCAGCATCACATTGTCTTACAGCATATTTGGAGGAGGAAAGGGAGTTTGTTTGTTTATGATTTCAGTAGAAAAGTATTTTGGCTTATGTATTCTTTCTTTCCAGGAAAGAAAAAAGCCGCAGAACCTATAAATTCTTTCTGATGTTTAAAGAATCAAAAAGCTGTATCTTGGGAGAGTACAAACATATGTAATTACTGTTTTCCATAGGGCCTACATCTGATTCAGAGCACCTAAATTCTTACAGTAATCCGACTTCCAAGTGTTTTTTTTTTCCTATATAAGAAGAGAAAATGAAATGAAATAAATTGCAGATTAGCAGATGGCAAATACTTAGCAGCCTATGTGAAATAATTTTTTTGGTATTAGTCCAGTTCCAGGCGGATGGATGTCCTCATCCCCAAACCTGCCATAACAAATTGCTAAGAAAGCTGAATACTGACTCATCTACCACCTACTTTGGAGAGTTGTTCCCAAAGTCAGAGATAAGATAAATTTTGGAGGGGTAGTCTGGGGATGTCCACAGACATCTTCATTACCTGTGTTTTCCCTTTCTGTAAATAAACAGAAGCCTGCAGTTTCTATGGCTGTCAGTGTAGCACCCCTCACAAGCTTTAAAATTCATCTTAAATAAAAATAAAAAGCTACTATGTAGGCACAACAAAATTTACTATAAACGGGTCTTAAGTACATAATTATATGACAGACCCAAATGGCTCCAAAAGAGTTGCTCCAGGCTATTGTGTAAGCAATACTCCTTTGAGAAATATATAAATACATGTAATTCAGTATATAATACACATGTTAAAAAACTACCTAATTACATATTTTCCCAGGAGAATGAAAAGGCTCCAAAAGAGCTACTCCAGCCTCTCCAGTACACAATGTGTGTTTTATAACCTTTCATGAATCTCTTCCATTCTTTTTCCGTTAGGAGGGGAAAAAAAAGTAAGGAAATTAAATACAAAACACCTACTGTACATTTAATTTAGAGGACAAAATGCAATGTTGAAATAACATTAAGGGTGTGACGCAAACCAAGGAAAGCCAGGAAATTGAGTGTAAAGGCTGTTACTCCATCCTTAACTCACGTCACTTATATAATGTTTCAGGCCACTGTTCTGTAATGGCAGACTTTAAATTTCATCACTTAGACCAGGGTTGTGGCCTATCTACACTTAGAGGTAATTACGTGGTTTATACTGCTGGAATACCTGCATACTCCTAATGTATCTATTTATGTGCAGGCATGTACACATATGTTTTTAGGACCCTTTTTTTTTAAGCCATCTTTTTCTTTCCTTCTGCTGAAATTCCTGTGGAACTTCCATTTGCCTGAGAATATGTTCATGTGTACCAATGTGATGAAGGGAAAGATAGAAGTTTTGCCTTTGACTGGTGGTGGTGAGATCTGTGGTTACTCTGGGGATCTGCTCTGAAGTCTGAATCCAGCTTTGGAGGAAATCCCGCTGCCCAGGTTTAGAAGCCCCCTTTGCGGGCTGGCAGTTTTGTTAGTCCAGGGGAGTGGATGTCCTGGAGAGAGAGACCACATCTCAAGTGCAATGCTGGGATCCCTATGGGGATGGTGAGAGCCTGCTGTGCCAGCTCTGAGCTGCATGCTGTTTACGCAAAGAGGCAGGCTGGAGAGTGTAGTGATGGTCTGATGTGTTCATAGCAACCTGTGTTACTAAGTGGATTATTATAAACACTGTCTTCCTTTAGAGCAAAAATATAATTTGTTCCCTCACTTTTGCACCATTCCCTGAAAACAAAGAAAATAGTACGTACACATTTTATCATTAGAAGGACATGCTACATGCAAGCAAATTTCATAGTATTGTACATGAATTTCACCACAGAGCCCAATAGAATATGCTGCCATTTGCTTCATCTGTTCTGGATTTGTTAATACTGTTTATAAAAATTGTACTGCGGGATATCTATGTTTAGCCCAAGTGCTGGCCCAGGCAGAACAACAGGATTACAGAAGACAGATCAGTTTTCCATTCTTATTAAAATGTTCCGAGATTTTTATTTATTTTATTTTATTTTATTTTATTTTATTTTATTTTATTTTATTTTATTTTATTTTATTTTATGGATATGTTGTCTTCATGGAAGTGAATCCAAGGCCTTTCTCAAAAATCTTTATTTATTTATTTATTTTTACTCACAAAGAGCAAGGCAGTAGTCTCCTAGTACAGATGAGGGGCTTTCACCTGGGTTGCAGGAGACCCAGTGAGTGTGTTTGATTAGCAACGCAGCACAGTTACCATAGGAATGAGCCAGAGAGTTTTGCCTGAGTATAGACAGGTGTCAAGACTAAGTGCCTGTCCTATGAAGTCTGTCAGTGTGTCTGTGGACTGAAGGAAGCAGACATAACTTAGGCCAGGTCCCTGGTGTCCTTATAAAGGGCTGTATGGGGAGTCTGTAAAGTTAGCTTCTGATCAAAACCAGGAAGATTTCTGCTTAAGCCAAAGCTGCCATTTGTCCCTGTATTCTTGCTGACTCAGCAAATCAGTGCAGTTTCTTGAAAACCTGTTATAACCAAATGCTCCCAATTTGCTCTAAACTTTCCTCAGATTTTTTTCACAAGTGTCATACATAAAAAGGAGTTACAGAAAACTTGATCTTTCAGGTTCATGGGGTTTTTTTAGGAGAAACTTTGAAAAGTTTCTTACTTATGTTTTATTTTAGGTCTGACAGTGGGATTGCCTTTGTGTTAATGAATCCTGTTCCTCTGGATGGCAAGAAAAGGTGATTTTTTAAAAAAAGGGAATTTTAGCTTTCAGGGGTCACAAAATTGGATGGGCTGAGAGGAAGCTGCTGTATTATGCAAAACAGAAGGTGAGTTGAAAGAACATAAGAAAAGCGCCTACAGAGTGTAGTTTTTACACTGATGTGGCAATCTGGATCTGAGACTGGATTTAACAGTGTTTTCCAGCTGAGTGGTGGAGCTGGTTATTAGCAGCCTTTAGAGTTGGAAGTGCTTCTTATATTATCAACAGACCCAGAGAATTAACTATTTGGTATTTGCTTAACAGCTGTACAGATGACAGAGGGAAATGACATGTCTCTTTCCTCCACTTTCCCTGATGGATATCCAGTGTTTGCACATTGGGTGTTTTCGTTTGGTTTGGCAGCAGGCTTTAGGGCTAGAGAAGCAGCAGCTTGCTCTTAGCACTGGGACTGCTGGTCTTGTTTACAGGCACCTGAAAATGTTTGCATCCCAAGCAGGAAGCTGGACCACAGAGATGGAGTCTGCTTAATGCAGAATAGAACACCAGCAGCCTGTGTTAGCAGGGAGCTTGCAAGCTGGAGTGCAAGAGAGAGAGAGAAGGAGAGAGAGACAGAAGTAGAGAGCACTGTGGGAAAACACAGTAACCTGGCACAAGCAGCGGGTAAGCTGCCATCGGGCACCTGGGTGAATTACTGGATACTGGCAGTATCTCCAGCATCCTGCAGTATCCCCCCGCCTGTGGTCTCCTACCCTGCAATCCCCTTTCATGTTAGCTACCAAGCAGCCCCTTGAGCTGCCTCTCCTCTTCTGCTCCTAATGGCAGGGTGAAAGCATCCAGCATGGCCTTTCCAGTTCAGGTCTTACTCTGAGCGTGAGGTTTCCTGGTTTGGCATTGAAACGGAGCTGGCCTCAGGTTCTAAGTACACATACTTTTAAATCTGGATCTAAGTACTGGAATAGCGTGGATCCTTACTCCTATCCTTATTCATATTTCACTTGCACCAGCAAGGGAATTATAAAGTTGAAAACCACCTATAGCGCACACACTGGATGATTTTTTAGCTCTAGGCTCTAATTTCAATAACAAATGTATGTTCAAGTGAAAACTAGACACTATGCTGGCATTAGGCAATTTATAATTATAGAGGCAGATAGTAATAGGACTAGAGTGGTTTTAAACCAAAAGATGAGAGATTTAGATTAGTGTTAGGAAGAAATAGTTTTCTCAGAGGGTGATGAGGCACTGAAACAGGTTACCCAGAGAAGCTGTGGATGCCCCATCCCTGAAAATGTTCAAGGCCAGGTTGGATGGGGCTCTGAGAAATCTGGTCTAGTGGAAGGTGTCCCTGCCCATGGCGAGGCATGTTGGAACTATATGATCTTTACGGTCACTTCAGACCCAAACCATTCTATGATTCTATGATTTTATGATAGTTAACTGAATTTTACCTTCATTTCCATAACAGCAGCTTAGGATGCAGCAAACAAAATTATGAACTGGATTCTGGTTCCAGTTCTACTTATAGAGCCCAAAAATATCTCTGTTCACTAATGCCAGTCTCATTATTCAGTTTGATAGAGGGGCTAACTGAAGCTTTCATCTGGCTTTTCTGACTTCTTTTGAGTCAATTTAAAAAAGACCATGGTAAGGAAAAAACAATTGAAATTCTGACCCAAAATTCTACCTAGGTGAATAGAAACTTAGTTGTTTAAGAAGATGACACATCTACAGGTTGCTGCTGAGTGAATTAGTGTCTAAATTTATAGCACACTGGTTAATCCTTGGTTATTATTTGTGTGCCTATTGTTTTAGAGCAGAAAATTTAAAGTATATTCCTATTTAGTGAAAAACGGAAGACAGCCTTCCAGGGCTCTATAGGACAGATGAATTTAATAAATGAATATGCAGAAATAGTGTCTACCTTTCCCTATTTGAACTTATTCTGCCTTTTAGGGTTAGACCAGAAACCTCTGACCCCATGAGTCACAAGAGAGACCACAGTACTGTATATGCAATCAGGAATGTCTGTGTTGAATACCAGAGTGCTCTTTGTTGCACTCAGAATAAAGCTCCACTTCAAAAGATCATGTTCTGCTTGTAGGGCTGGTAAGCAAATCTGGTGGGACTGTCTCCTGAAGGAAATGCTTGAGTTCCATTGAACTTGAGACGAAGAAGATTCGATTGACAGGGCACTGGCCTTGGACAGGGGTGACAGAGGTTGCAGCTTCATTTGAGCAGTGGTCCTTGTGTTGCTCCCTCCAACTACCTCAGTATGAAATAGGGTTAAAAGCATGGAAAATGAATGCATCTGAGGTGTTAGGCCTGTGAGAGGAGACACATGAGTACTGCAAATAAGCTGGAGTGCTGTGGGCTGAAAAATGCATGTGAATATGTACTTGGAGACAGGATCTGTCCTGAGCAAAGAGAACAAGACCAAGAACATGCAGAACAGAAGTGTCTCCCAGTGCGGCGCTTGTTAAGGTTGGAGTCATGTCAGGCACACTGCCAGTACATGCAGTCGACATCATGCTAGGGAAGTAAATAAGATGGCTTGCTCCAGATCTTATTACAGACTGGTAGCTTCTGCTGCCCCTCTTGTCAAATGACCTCCTTTCTTTGAGAGAAAAATCTCATTCATCCCTGTGTGACTGGAGTCACTTAGGGAGAACAACATGGACAGTCACTTCTGCCAATTTACTTGTATGTAAATAGTCATGGCTGCAAAATTGATACCAAGAGTTATTTGTGGCCACCAGGTTTCTTTGGTGTCTCTCTTTGTTGCAGGCAGAAGGGAATAGGTTAATTTTCTAAAAATAGGGTGCTGTATGCACTTTTAGGTTTTCATTTTATTTTGTATTTTGCCCTCAAACTGCCTTCCCAGTTCGTCAACATCCCACATCTCGGCCCATTTTCAAATCGCTGTTTAGTTAACCCGGCAAGGAGTAGAGAATTCGCTACACAAACTCATCCATTTTAAAGATGCTGGTGAGTAGCTCTGAAAGGTCAGGATACTTAGATTTTTCCTGTCTGATAGCAGTCTAGCTGTGTTGAGCCACCTCTAAAACACTGTATCCTGTGCAAACATGTAATTTCTGACAGCACTTCCAAATGTCTTCTTCCCAATTTTATCTCTTTTCCTGGATTATCACCACCCTCTATCTTTGGCTTCAAGAGTTAGAGATTAAAGGAAAAGAGAAGGGTTACATCCACCTAAGTTGTGTTTGCCCTGTTCCTTCTCATCTGCCATGCCTGGGTCCCTGAAAAGGACTCCTCTCCAGGCTCTCCTGGTGTGACCCTGCCACATCCTCACTTGGAATAGGAGAGCAGTGCTGCATTTGTGTAGTAGAGCAGCAGCACTTTATTTCAGTTAAAGATTGAGTTCTCTCCAGCACAGAAGAATTCATTGAAGTCCTTGAATTCAACTGATTTTAGCCTTGCTGAATAAATTTTGCTTTGTAAATTGAGACCACTAATCCTTGCTGTAATAAGAGGATTTCTGGAACCATCCTACCCTGCACATACTCCGGAGTGAATGTGATATTGTATACAAGATCATACTAAAACTCAGAAGTACACCATGAATGTTTACTGTGACTTAATTCCCCATTAGTTCTAGTCCTCTATTTCAATGACTATTTTTTCATCCCTTGGAAAACACTCTTCCTCCTGACTGCATTCCAAGGTAGGGGTGAGATAACTCTCTATACCACCATTTAATTTATAACTTTGCCAGTCATTCAGTGAGTCATGATTATATTATTACAGGAATGCAACCCACAAACAGATTTCTCCCTCTGTCCCCCACCCCCCAGATCAGTTTGTTTGGTCCCAAAGAAAGCCTTGGTGCCACATTGCCCAACAGACAATTACAGACCATGTTTCCACCCAGGGCTTCTGTAGCTGCACTCTCTGCCTGATGGGTTTTTTGTTTGGGGTTTCACCCTCCTGCCTCTTGCTTCATCTTCCTTTCCTTTCTTACTGTTCAAGTAGCTTCTCTGAGTATTTTTTTTATATTCTGGTGCTTCCAGCCTGAGCATGTAGAGGCACCTTGGAAATAAGTGTTTCAAACCTACCCCTGATCTGTGTTTTTGCTTTCAACTATTGTTTATGCAGTAGTCAAAAGAGACAAATGGTGTGAGCATAATCAGCGAGAGCACACTGGAAATTGCTACCTCCTCCTCTCTTCTTCCAGTCAAAAACAACAGTATTTGTAACCAGAGAAAGCCTTATGCAACACACAAGCATTTCAAGTATGGTAAATTACTTCCAATTGTTCCATGTGTCTAAGTAATTCCTGGTCCCCCACTTCTGATATATTTTGTAATTTTTATTAAAACGATCACTTATTCCTATTCTGTTAGTGTCTGGATGTTTTGTGTGGACAGCGTCTAGCACACTACAGATACTTTCTCTATCCTGAAAACTTTGCAGTCTCTTGAAGTATTTAAAAATAAGAACACATGTTGAAATTAGGGCTGGGATATATGAAAAGTCCCAAAGGGGAAATAAATGTATTTTTTCTATATGTTTCCAATCAGCAAAAGTGGGTGGGTTGCTGCACTGCAACAAGTTCATGTCTCATGCAACATGTTCAGTGTTTCCTGACTAATTAAGATCTTTCAAAAGGAAGCTCCTCTTCCATTTGGAGCTTTGTTGAGAAGGTACAAATCATGCTGTTGCAGTGACTTTTTTCAAGAAGTTGAATGAACCTTTCCAGTCTGTCTAGAAGACCTCTGGATGGACAGTCCATTTTACAGGCTAAGATTTGGAGCCAGGTTTTACAAGAATTGACAGGTAATTTTGAAGTTCTTATTTAGGTCCTGAATTGGAGGCACTTGGATTTTGAGAGAAACATATTTAAGCATGTATTTTGGGACAGGTCTTCTCACCTCCCTGTTTAGAATTTAAAAAACCCCAACCAAACAAGAAGCAATTACTCCTTCTAGTAATTTCTAAAATCTTAGAATTGAATGCTCCTATTCTTAATGAAATCAGATGTATATTAAAGCAGTGTCTCCTTATTTTCTATCATGTCCCCCTGAATTTGCTTTTCCCCCCGCCCCGCCACTTTGGCCTAGAAAAACCTCTAGAAAAATGAATAAGGATAGACTTATTAAATTTCCAACATAAGATAGTTTCTTGGAGATTGATTTATTTACTCATTCAGGTGACCAGCTTATCTTCTGCTAAAATCTGAATTGGTTTTAAATAAATCCTGATGCTTTACACCACAGACATGATGGTAGTATCACTGGCATATGTTTCAGGATCATGTGCTAAGATCTGTATTCTACTGCTTGTGATTAACCCCATTGTTCCATGTGCAGTGCAGTCAAGTCATCAATTTGCTGCCATAAACATGTCTGTCAGAGCTTGGATGTCATGTATGTTAGGATATGGGAATGAAAATGGTCATGTGGAAAGGCAGGAAAAATAAAAGCATGAGCACCATGAGCATCTGGAGCTGGCACATGGAATCAAGGGAACAAAGTCTGGGACATGGGACCTAGGGTTATATTATCAGCATAAGAAGACTTTCAGCCTATACTTACAAGGAGAACAAAATATATTACATACAAATGTATAAAAGAAAGCTGTCTGATGGTTGAGAAATCTCATTTTGCAAACCATTGACTGTCATTCAAGAAAGAACTGCTTATGACCTTATTCTGTCAAAAAATTCTTGAAGCAAAAGTTTGCATGGGAGAGTCTGTAGAGCAGAGGGAGGGAAATCTTCAGGACCAGGATTATTCTTTATGGCCCAAATAGGTGACAGTGGTGGACTCATCAGGCTGCCCTTTTTTTCAGATACTGAAAAGTCAGAGAATTGTCTGCAGTAATATCAGCACAAGAGTGAAAAACATCACCAAGCCTGCAGATCTTGAAATGAGAAAATGCCAAAAGAAACAGAGATTTTATTTCCTCAGCTGTTATCACGAGATCGCAACCCTGTTGAGCAGTAAAGCAATGGTGTTTTCTAAAATGAGCTACAAATTAAGTTATCAGAGGAAAATTTTTTTCTTTTTTTTTTTATTTTCCTTATTTTTTTTGAAGTGACTAATTGACCCTTGGTGTCAAATTCTCATTTTGGTGTTTCCAGCAAGAGGCACATCCGCTGGGTCTGATTTTTTTTTTCAGAATGCGTTAAACACTTCCACTGCTTCCACCAAAGCCATACTTTGGGTTGTGTAAAAGCATCAGAAGTTCTATAGGGATTTCTTCTGGAGCAAATATACAAACAGCAGTATGAGGGCTCCAGCTCTTAAAAGTATGGAGAAGCTTAAATGGATGGGCTGGGATAACTGGGACGGAAAGAGAGACATCTGTTGAGTTGTTGAAAAGACATATGCTCCCAGCACTTCCTTTGTCATGCAGTTTGGAAATCTTTTCTCTCTGAGTTTATTGCTAATATTTAATTTAAAACCAAATTTGGATTGTTGACAAAATTATAACTTGTAAATGGACACTGCTCCCCTCCTCCTTCGCAGTCTTGTCTGGGCAGTGCTTGGTCCCCCATTTCCTCCTACTGCTGGTCCCAGCTCATGTACCCTGGATTGTGCTGGAGAAAGGGGGACCTCACCCTGGCTTTGGCCTTATGTGAGAGGACAAGGTTGGCAGGAGAGTTGGAAGTGGTGGTTTGCAAGTTGGTAACATCTTGCTTTTCCTGTTCTCCTTCAGGACTGTAATCACATTTATACTGGATGGAAAACGTGACTTTATTTGTGTGTGTGTGTTTGTGTATGAACACTTAATGACATTTCAAGGCATCCGACAAAGGCTTAATTCCTTGGATTGGTTTCGTCAAATAATAAAATGAGTTGACATAAGTATAATTGAAAGCAGATGTGGAAATATGGACTTTTAGCAGTCATTCTGCCCCCCCACCCCACCTTTTTTCTCTTAACTCTATTCATACCAGAAATATTTTCATTTTTTCCCCTACTTCCTATCTGCAGAACAAAGCCTGGGGAGGACGAGTTCTGAAGCAAAGAACCAAAGGGTATTCATTCTGCATTTTAATGTCTCCTTGTAAAATATCCACCTTTTCTGAGTTAATTTTCCATTATGAAGGAAAGTTCCTCTCCTCTCATCCTGAACTCATCGGCTCAGTTATGTAATCATTCCTGTCCACAATGGCTGTTTACTGCTACTGCTTCAATCTGAAATTGTAGGTTATGTGGTGGGCTCAGCTAAGAAAGCAGCCTACATTATGTTTTTACCTTTCCCCCCTGGCTGGACTAGATGTTGGATGGAAGAAATTGTAAAGATGCAGAAATGAAATTGGAAAAATTGCACATGGGCAAAAGGTGGAAGGGTTCCTTCCCCGTGTTTTACACTTCTAGTGGTTTCAGTTCGAAACCAGACAGAAACACCAATTCGTGTAGTGGTTTAGGTTCACTAATCACAGGTGCACTCACTAGGGTGTACTTACTCATTTTTTTGCTGTGAGATGGGATTAGGAGAAAAGGCAAAACAGGCTCAAAACTTAAAAGGGTATAAAGAGAGGTTTATTGACAGTAACTAAAGGAAGAAAAAAAAAATTAGAAAACAAACAAACAAACAAAACCCCTTCAGGCTCTTCCCCTCCTCACAACCTTTTCTTTCCCACTGTCAATGTAAAGAAACAAAACTCTATATTTTCAGTCAGTTTACCACCCTTTAAAGTAGTCTTTCATTAGTTTGCTTGGGGAGAGAAGTCCCTCTTCCAAATTGCCATGGAGACTTTCCACAAGAAAAAAAAAGTTTTCTTGTGATTTTCAACTCTCACGAATAGCAGCCGCCCAGGGAAACCTGCAATCGTGAAGTCCCTCCCATTTTCACACAGTCTTCCCACAGCTGTGTGTATGGGCCATGTCAGCTTATGGGGTACCAGTTTAAAGGTGAACTGTTCCAAAACAAAGGTTCTCTGCATCTATCTTCAACTCATCTTCATCGCTGGGAGCAGGAGTCATCTCCTTTGTCTCTGGGGGCACAGAATCCTCATCACTCTTCTCTTTCACTCTCTCCCTCTATTTGTTCAAAGTTCTCATAGAATTACATAAGGGCCTTTGCTAAGTAAAGAGCCACCTCCTCATAGTTCTTTCATGCGTTACAGGGAAAAGAAAAGTCTTTCTCCATAGCCTTGGCAAGAGGATTTCAGCCTCAAGACCAAGGCATCTCCTCATCCTCCTCCACTAGAATTCATCCTCTTCATCACTGACTCAGTATCTCATGTTGTCTCTTTACATTCTGGCATTTTTGGTCTTTTCTCTCTCTCAGGAAGGGTTGCAGCACTGAGAGGGTTAAAATCTCGCCCAGGCCCTGCAGATGGCTGCCTGACCCCGGCGGGCTCCGGGAGCTGCGGCAGGAGCCAGGATCGGCCACGCTGGGGGAAGGGCCAGGATCTCAGCTGCTTGGACACCACGGGAGCAGGGCTGAGGCCGATGGAGTCTCTTCTCCTGGCCAGCACCCACGTAGCCAGGCCTGGGCCGGCTCCACCAGGCCGCGCGGGCTGGGCCCAGTCTGGCGGCGGGGAGGGGGCTGAGATGTCAGCAATCGCAGCGGCCAGGTCTGTCTCTCTCTGCGCAGCCCCCTCCCCCTTCCTGGTAACCGATGGAAGGAGGGGGGGGCCCGGCCCTGCGGCAGGGCTGCCTGGCCCAACCCGACCCCCCCTGTTACCTCTTTCCTGGCTGGAAATCAAGAGAGCTTTCCGGGGATTTTTCGTTTTTAACATGGCTGTTCGCAGAAGTGCATAGACCTTCTCACTGGTGTAACAAAGTGTCAATCCTCAAAGCTAATTACTGATTGGTTGTTTTTGTCAGACCTGGAGGAAGTTGCTAAGAGCTTCTCCTGCACTACATCCAAAAATGCCCCCCTGGGCAAACCACCACAACACTATAAAATACATAGTCTTTATGGCTGCTCCTTAGCCTGAAAGGAATAGGATAAAAGCATCAGTGGTGATGATTGAATCATTGAATGGGCTGGAAGTGACCTTGAAGACCATCTAGTTCTAATCCCCTATGTTGTAGGGACACCATCCAGTAGACTAGGTTGTTCAAAGCCCCATGCAACCTGGCATTAAACACTTCCAGGAATGAGGCATCCACAACTTCTCTGGGCAACCTGTTCCAGAGCCTCACAGTAAAGAATTTCTTCCTAATATCTAATCTAAATTTATCCTTCTTGAGCTTAAAGCCATTACCCTTTTCCTATCACTACCTGCCCTTTTGGAAAAGGTCCCTGTCCAGCCCTGTAAGCCCCCTTTGAGTACTGGAAGGCTGCTGTAAGGTCTCCCAGAGCCTACTCAACAACCACCCCAACTCTCTCAGCCTGTCAGAAACAAAATTATTGTAAGTATTATTATAAGAGCAAAAGTATTGTCAGCTGCTTAAATGTCAGCAGTGGCTTTGTCACTGGAACAGCTCTTCCCAATGTGTCAAACCAGTCTGACTGGAAAAATTAGGGGCTTGTACTAACAACAATGGCAGTTTAAAGTTAACATTGATCTTGAATCTTCAGCCATGCCAGCATAAAATTATCATTGGTTCACACTGTTTTGGGAAGAAATGACACTCATAAAAACTATTATCATCTTTGATTTTGTCATCTTTTGAAAAAGGGGCTTGTATGCTTTAGGAGAGTGAGACACTCTGTTCCCATTTCAGTGGGATTCAAGCACAATATCCCGTCAAAATCCCAACCTGAAGCTTTAACTGAGGTCTTTTAGTATCAAGATGCTTTTGTCTGTCTATCTTCCCTCTGATTTTTGAGCTTTTTGACCACCAGGGGAAAAGACATATATGACCAAGAGAACTGAAAGTCTCTAAGTTGTTTATGGTGCCATAAGTTACATGCAAATGTGTGGTCAGTTAATGGAAAACTAAGAGAGATTCATTGCATTACTTGCAGTACTAACACAGAGGCTGCCAGCACACAAAATTTTGCCATCTGAACTTGTCCCATCCTAGAATCCAAAGTCAGCCCAATGTCCACCAGAACAGACAGTCAAAGCTTTCAGTGTCCATGAGATTGAGATTTGATGATTCCTTCCTTCAAAGATGAGGTGATTGGTCTATGCGTGAAGAAGACCCAAATCCGCTTTTTGAATTCAGAGTATTAGTTTTACTTCTTCGTCTGGGGCAGGGTGGGCCTGGTTTCCAAGGGCACTGACACATCAGGGCTCCAACTGCAGGCACCAGTAGTTATTGTTTTTGGAAAGTCTCCATTAATAAGGTGTGTTAGTAACACAATGCCAAGTTTAAAAGCAGCAGATAATATCTGAGGTGAGATCCTCATTTAAATTACGGAAGGTGCAATATATGGGCTGAAGTGCTCAAAACTTAATCTGAGTGCAGGAAAACATCTGAATGTATTCGGAGTTTAAAAAAAGAGATGGGGAAGGATGGTTGATGAAGCCAGCCAAAAGAGGAACTGCCAGGAATATGTCAGGAGGATAATCTGACAAAAAGAGTTCAGAAGAGGTGTTAGTCCTGCAGAAAAGTGATGAAGAGGAGAGTGTAAGTAAAACAGCCTGCTCCTTTAGTGTATGCTTCCATGTGACAGGCACACCTACCACTCCCCAAAAACACCCTTCTATTTCAAGCAGGACTTCAGCATGGAAAGAAAATCTGGTATTAGACCAAACACATTGGAAACATTCTTCTAGCCCATCTTTTGCTGCCCGGTGAATCTTAGGGCTCTTCTGGGCTGCTGGCCAACCCAAAATAGGAGTGCTGAGGAGACATCAGAGTTTCTCTGTGTTGGGCATCTGTTGTGTCAGGTGTCTTGAATTTACCCAGGTTAGCACGCACGTCCTTGCAATGCACTGCTCAGCTGGAATGATCAGTTTGTGCCATGGAGATAGGGTAAGCTCCAGATAGCTGAAATCAAGAGTGCGCTTGGTATGTGTAACCCTGTGCTCAGTTTAGAACAGTCATTTCAAGAAAGGAGATTTTCTAATGGGTGTTTGTAATACCTTAGAAGAGGTTAATGCTTTATTAAATGATCACTTATTTTTTAAAATTAGTAATAGTAATTTGCTAAATGGTAGAAATAAAAATTTCTGAGCTACTGACTTTATTGCTGCTTATTCAGGCAGGTTTCATACTATACTTTTCAACACCAGTAGTGCTAAAGAGGCAGATCTTACATTCCTTCAGAATACTGCAACAGGATGTCAGTACTTATAAAGTTAATAATTATGCTTACCTGTGTAACCACAAAGCATCTTGGGATTGGCCTAGAGAGACAAAAGTTTAAAGCCTATGTCTCCAATCTATCTTCCAAACATATCAGTAAAACCATCCACTTGTGAAACTCCGATTGCATGATTCAGCTTGCAGCATTGCAATTTCTTTGCTGTGCACAAACTTATCAGATTTGTGTGGACAAAACAGAGATTTGTGCAGTATTTATGGAAAGTTCATCTGTATGTTTTCTTTTTTGCCATATCAAAATGTCAAGAATGTCCATCAGCTTTTCACATGTACACACTCTTCAAAGTTTTGAAAACATAATCAGTGGAGTCATCAGCTCCATCAGGTCGTTTCGTCTTCTCTGGGCTTCTGTGTAGTGTAGACATTAGGTAACTTTTTTTCAGAGCATTTGTTAAACATGTAAAAGTCAAGTATGTGACTCTGTTTTCTACACTGGGCTGATTTGGTATCCTGGACTAAATGTGTAGTGGCAAACTGAATGTTGTCTCCTGCTAGGGGGTAAAACAATGTTGGCCACAAGTATTCTTGGTTCTTTGCTGAAGATGGTAAGCTTATGGCTGAGAAGAAATTTATCCTGCCATTGAAAGAATCCTGCAAAGTCAAAACTCTCTGGATCAGGACTCAAGGCTAAGTGTGGTTTAGCTTGAGTGCCAGTGGGAAAAAAGAAGCCATTAAATGAAACACTAGGTAGGTCTTCTTATGATGCTTGCTCTTTTTTTCCTTGCAAATAACATGGAAGTATAATTGTGTTTCAAAACTGTGAATACTGGCCCTTGCTTCCAACATTTGACTATCAAGTCCTCTAAGCTGTCAGTTTTGACCTTACTTTTAAAGGAAGATTTCAGACCTCCTTACAATATGTGTTTGTGTTATTTCCATTTGTACCTCCAGGTCTGGACACTTTCACCCCAGGGTTACTCTTCTCTCCTAATCCTCCCCCACACTTCCCTTTTCCAGGCCTTTCCATCTCTGTTACACTACAATTCATGCTTCAGTAGAGAGGTACATACTGTGGGTGCTCCTTCTAGTACTTGTCTCCCACTGTCGCTTCCTGTGAAGGCCTTCATTTGTGTCTCTTCCCTTCCACATCCTTCCTCCCATTATTTGGGAAACTATTTGCTGGGGAACTGCATAATAAGCTCTATTGGAAAGATGGGATGGAAAGAGGTGAGGGAGTGATACTGTTATTTCAGACAGCATTAATGAATGTTGTCAGCCAAACCTTTGACCCGAAAGGGAGTGGTGGAAGCACAAAGCAGATGACTAAGGCTCTTTGTGTTCCCCATTACTGTTGTGCTGGTTTTCCTTGGCTGGGAGCATCTGGAATAGTCTCTAACATTTTTAATTGAGTAAATGCAGCATTCCCAAGCTGTCGTGTGACAGACAGACAGACAAACCTACAAAGAAATGCCATAAATTTGAGTGTGTGGGTTCACAAGATTGGTCAATTATTCCCAACTAGAAAAATAAAGTTACATAAATGGTCAAGATTTTTTGGGAGTGACTAATTGCTTTAGATGTCTTATGCTTTGGATGATCCATTAAAAATACCTTAAAAGGACTTGTTCTTTGGCAAACAAGTTTCCATAATTTGAAAATTGAGGGTCCTTACAGATATGATGGACAACAGAAAACCCAGAGATTATCAAAATCAGTTTTCATCTAAAAGTGTTGACAACAAAGTTATGCATAAGGCCATTGTTTTCTGGTTTATGTCAGTCTGTGAATCCTTTTCACATGTTTGTATACAACCTTGCAAATAAATGTTAACAGTATGTTTTAGAAGTGATGTTGTATGTGAAAGCACTTCAGTAGAAGCAGACAGTTGCAATGGTCTGAAAGGTTGGGAAAGGAGGCTTAGAAAGAGCTCATCTGTTAGTTCTTGAATACAGACCTGTTTACTCCCCACACACAAAGTATTTTAAGAGGGAATGGGGCATTGCTGGTGTCTGAAGCATGGGAAAAGCTGGGTGGTACAGGTCCTAGTAGGCCTTTTTTAGGATCATTATAGAACAAGGGTTGCCTGGGGTAGGCAGGATTTCTGTGGACACAGCCACAAACTGGTCACTTGTAGCACCCTGGGAAGAGGCTGAAGAAAAGCAGCTGAAAGGTCACACAATCCATGGAGCTAAACAGTCCTGGTGGGTGGCAGTCTGAAATAATTCCTGAGCTATTAATTAGGAAGATGCTCTTCCAGGTTCCGGCCGAAGTCATAAGACATGCCGAGGCAAGGAGCCAAAAGATCAAAAGGACACTAAATATTTTTTTTAAAACCATTCTGTGGAGAGAGAGAGGAGAGAGCTGTCTGGGTCTGGTTCACACAGGATGTGCTGTTGGGGCTCGGCTTTGGTCTAGGATGTGAGGAAGCAGAGTCTGCCTGGCTCTGCTCTCCTTGATTGTCACCTAAATATGACTGTGGATTTTTTTATTTTATTTTTTTTTTTTTAATCTTTTTACTTCATCTTTTGACTTAGCTTCTCTTATAAAACTTTTTTGCTGGTAGTGTTTTTTGCTCTCAGTGTTAGGGCAGACCAGTATCTTGATTTGAAAAGGCTGTGTGATTACCTGTCTTAGCCATTTGTTACAAGCCCTTGAGAAGAAGTATTGCAAGTGTTGATTCCAAGCAAATTCCTAGTTAGACATACATAACCCCACCATGTTTTTACTTGAGTCTCACCTTTAGTAGTACATGAAATATTGAGTTAATTCAAGAAAAGACAAAGCAGTGATGCCCAACTCCAAAGAACAGGGAGGGATCTACATTGTTTATATGGAAACAAGGGCAGGTCACATCCATGTTTCATAAAACAAGTTGTCAATGAATAGCACAACCAGAGACCCTTGCTTACCACTAATTTCTCTCTAAAGGACTTCTCCTCTTGCTCTTCTCATTTCCATGAGTCTACTCTTTGTATCCTCTAATGTATGGTAAAGGTATGTGCAGCAACCTCTCCCACATGGACTTCATATGCTGGTTTTCACTCATCTCACACCCACCATTCTGTCATGCCTGGCTGAAAATGAAAAAGGAAGTTGAAATTTATTGGGAGGGAACTGATATGAAAAAATGACTGTATGACAATCTTGCATCCTTATTACCAAGAGAACTTTGCTAAACAGGGTAAGTTTGGGAAACTGAAAGCAGCATGGAATTGATTTTTGCAGCAGCAGTCTGGTAGGAAGGACACCAAAGCATCTAAACTTGCCCTATGTACCATGGATTTGTTTCTTGTTTTCTCCACTTCAAAAAGAAGGGTAGGTTTTGAATGTGAAAGTAGAAGTTGTTCAATTTTTGCAGGGAAAAAGAAAGCCAACATCTTGTAACCCAAACAGGAAACATGACCATAGGTTCTGATTGTACAAAATCTTTCTTCTTCTGCCATTCCTCTTGTGGTTGCACAAGGGAAACCACCTTTTAATGGAATGTTTTGGTAGGGTCCACACTGAGTCCAGTGGGGACTCTGTTGAAATTTTAAACTTGAAGCAGTTGCCATCCCTCCTTAATGACATCAGTGACATTTTGATATAATAGCGCAAGTTCTCAAAACTTTGGTGGAACTCAGTTGTATAATGTGAGACTAATATTTTCTTTAACTGTCATAATTTTTTTTTTAAATGTCATCACATTTTTTTCAAATAGCATTGCAGAAAGGAGAGGTCAGAACAACAGACTGCAGTACGCCTCACCTGAAAATTTGGTGCCTATTTCTGATTGTATATGCATGTATACGAGAAGATTATTGAAAAAATAACCCTTTATAGTAAAATATTATTGAAAAGTTCATTAACACATTTTTTTTCCCCATGCACTTTAAGAGGGAAACACAGAAAAAGGCAAACCTGCCAGTTGTTAAAGACATTTCTGCTAGTTAAAATGCACTTTTTTAAGGTCCGGAAGAAACTAGTCTGTTTACACATTTCAAAACCACCTGAAGGCCTTAGGAGTGCATGACTTCTTGTAAATATGATCCAGATAAATGAGATTTGAGCTTCTAAATGACTCAGAGATTTGGAAAATACTACTGGTTACTTTTTATGATGGGTAATGATCTAATATTCCTATAATGAACCAAATAATCTAGGATGGCATTACCTTTCAGTAAATGTAAACTTTTATTCAGATTCCAAGGAGTGACAAGTCTTCCTACAGTAATCAAACATTTTTTACCTTTCCATTGAACTTGCTGGAATTGCACGTGTAAGTGAAGCTGATTATATGTCTATTGCAGGATCTGTAGGACACCAGAAAGGAAAGGTCACAGTATCAAGCCATTTATTCTTCTCAGTAACTGACAGATCTGAAACTAGTCCTTTTAACATGAAATCTCATTTTGATAACTGATTTATCCACAGCCTCTATTAGAAATATCCTAAAATTAATTTTTAAAAAATTTGATACAACCATTGTTTTCTTCATGTAACTAAAACCACCATTTCTGTTTGGTATTTGAAGCTATTATATTATAATTTATTTCTCCAAACAAGAAGTCTAAGTTCTGCTCCAGCAATTTTCTTCTGCCTGTGATGCTTAGCTGAAAATATTTCCTTTCTAAATTAATCATATTCTCCTATTGTTTCAGTTCTTATAAAAATCAAATTTGTCAAAATCAAAGGCAGGTAGGTGTACACCCAAGGCAGGTAGGTGTACACCCTTTATTGAGCTGAGGGAAAGCTTGTTATTAATTTTTCATTCTTCGTACAAATGCTGCCTTATAAGATGGCTGAGTGTGAGAAATTTATAGCAATCCTCTGCAAAATGTTAAAATTTGGCACAATAGAGGAACTTTGTAGTTCCTGAGATAGCAAAGAGGAGCAGCCCTTCCTTTTCCCCTATTCAAACTCCTGATAGCTGTGGATTTATACATATTAACAAAAACAGTTCCCTCCTACAGCAATAACAAATTGCAGAGTGTCTACCAAAGCATAAAAGACAGCACTCAAAAAGTGAGAAGGAAAAGAAAACACGTTTGGAGTAATTTTGTTTCACAGCTGTGGACTTGAGCACATTGCCTGTAGTTTCTAGGCATATGTACAGTAGCTTGTTATAAAGATTAAACTTGATCCTCATAACTTGATCAGCTGTAAGACTGAAAAATATATTGGAGCAGTATATAAATCTGTACAAATGTTGGAGATATAGCAAAGGAAAAAAGGAAATCTTCCCACAGCAGCAGTGAGGAGAAAATACGTATTTTAAACCATAAGTTTAATCTTGAGGGTAAGCTCTTCATGGTGCTGTCACATGAAGCATTGACAGAAATAAGTGCCAACCTGGAATCCCTTCATATGGTGAGAGAAACCATATGACCTTCATGGAAACTGCAAGTCTAGGTCACAGAATGGATGAAACTTTGTCAGATATGGGCTGGATAGTGGTAACCATGCAGCGCAAATCCCACACAAAGCCCACCCTTGTGACCTAAGGTGAGATTACCATTTAGAGTTTCAATGCAACCCGGAAAGTGCAGATGACTCCTGAATATTTGTATTCCTATGTGCTGGGGCAGACTGTGAGCTTCCAATCTTTAATTTGTCTTGAGTTGCAATGTGTCCAAAGCACAGCTGCGCAGACTATCAGTGTTGTGCAGGGATTTTCTAGTTTCTTTACCAACAGAAGATCTTCATAAAGGTCTTGGGCTGGATAATGGGTTATGAGGCCATATCTCTGTTGCTGACATTGATAATATAAGGCTTGCCCTGCCACGAATTCCTTGTCTGCTTGGGGTTTTAAAGGGAAAAATTACTCCATGGGGAGTTATTTCTACAGCTAAAACCTACAGTTTCAATGTTCTGTGGGCTGTCTTCCTCTGCCTGGCACTGACGTGGCAATATTCTTTGTGCTTGGGAAGACTAAGCCACATTACTATGTGATTTTTAGCAGAGTGACCCATGCAGGTGTATCTGAGAGCAGATTTTGGTATTCTGTATGCCAGCTTTGTTGACAAAGCCGCCCCAGCTCCTTAGAGTCTGGGCTCTCAGTGCAAGCTAGGCTGCCTTCTCCCACTGAAGGGGAAGGCTAGACATTGCATTATAAAGGTCAAGTGACAGGAATACCTCTCCCACTTTTGCACTGTAATCTCCCAGATATAGGAAGGAGAACTTTTATCTCCCTGAATCTTTATGAAAAGGAAAAAAAAAAAAAATTTCCTTGGCACCACTTCTGTCTTTTCCTCTGAACTTTAGTTTCTCATATGCCTTTATAACCAACATCTGTTTGCTGGATCTGATTGTGAGCACACACTGGATGCCTCATTATGGATAGATTGTAATCTCTCTGTACATAAATTAATCATTTTACCAGTCTAGCTTTGCTGTCAACTTGTTATGTTGGTGGCCTTTGAGATTTTATTGCATACTCTGTTGATGAAAGAGAGACAGATTTGCATTAGAAATTCTAAACTCCAGGCCAAGGGGAGGGACAAAGTATATTTAAAGAGGCTATTTCAAAGTCTTCCAGGAGAGAGGACAAGAAGAGCAGGTGACCAGAACCTCTTCTGTCCCAGAGTCTGGTGGCAGTGAGCAGAGAGTATTTTAAAGAGAAGATAAGGAGAGTGAAGTGTTTCCTTACATCCCTCTTGCTTCTAGCAAATTTTAGGAATGAGTTGAATAATGTTCCCAAACCATTGTATTTAATAGCTAATGACTTTTGGTTAAGGAAATGTGATCCTCCCTTTGGTCAGTAATATGTGCTGAATAGTGTCTTCAGATCCTTGCCAGCCATGTCTTCCATGAACCTTTGAAGATCTGTGGAAATTTGTTTGGCTTATTTTTCAGTTTCTCATTTTTCAGATCCCCAGAGCAGCTCCAGCTGAGGCCATCTAAGGATGTGACCTTTGGGTTCATGTCTGCATTCGTGTGCTCTCTGCCATGGCTTTGGTAGCATTTTGCCACTCTCCTCACTGTGAATAGTTGAGTAACATAAAGAGTCTGTCTGTCTGACTGGCAAAATAAAAAGAAGCAGGAAGGGAAGGCTGTTTCTTCTTTCTGCATGGCCTTTGGGACTGAAAAGGCTTTTCATTAGTTGTTAGCTGTGTATATATATGTCTGTATATTTGAGGAATAATTTTCCAAAATTTTACGGTCTCATAAACACGCTGGGCTTCATCTTTTAAAAGCATGGCCCTGGTACATGATAGGAAAAAAAGAGCTTTTGTTCTGAGAGAGTTTTCTCAGTCATAAACCATGCATTTAGCTACTGTACTTGCCCACATTTTGTTACTGTTTTCCCTCCAAGTATGCAATATAGTGTCAGATTAGACATTCTACAGTGTATTACAAGTCTTCCTTTTAGCTTCACATAAACAAAACTGATAAATATTGTCAGAGTTACTATTTTTTAACTGCATATGGTGAAGCTGTGGTCATGAGCAGTGTAAGCTCAGGCAGCTTTTGTAGCTCCCTTTGCTGACACTAAAGCATTCGTAATCTTCTTATTAATTTATTTGAACTATAGAAGGAATGTGCTGCAATGCTTTATTCCCAATGACAGAATATACAAGTCCATATGCCTGAGTTTTGGCTCAGAATTGTCCAGATAGATGTTTGTAGTTTTTTTCATGTGCTATTGATGATTCAAGGGTTAGATAAATTTACTGTAGTGGGAGGTATTGGCAGAAGTAATACTTGTATAAACATGATCCTTTTAGTTATTTAAAAAAACTACCACTTAATCACTTTGTTCTGAGTTTCACACACTCAGAAGTTCTTTCTCATCCCCTGGGGCAAGGTTTGGTAAGTCCTTTCTGGTCATGATTTGCTTTCAGAGGACAATTTAAAGTGTAGATAATTATTGTATTTTATTAGGAAATGAGTTAGCAAACCAAATTGAACAGTATATTTTCAACCTGCTTCTCAGTGTCAAGAAGTGTAATGGAGATATACAATTATGTTGGCTTTGCTTTCATCTCTGTTAAGGTGGTCAATAGATCACTTGTAAGTCGCTGGTATGTAGTGTATGTCCCTGTGCATCCTTGCAAGGCTGGTAAACCCATACGTAATAGTTATCTTTTATTGACACTAAGGCTACTGATTCATTTCCAGATGTAGTTCCTTGCCTGGGAGGTTTTATGCAGTACAACACAAAAACCTTAATCGTAGTATTTTTTGTTGTTTGTTTTCAATCTAGTTGCCCACTGATTTGGAATCTTCCTTCTGTGAATTGTGCCTAACTGTGTTACTATAGCATCAAATTTTCATGGCAGAGACAGAATTACTGCTTAATGCAGCATTTGTCAGTGGCGCCCAAATTCAGATCCAACTTGAACGTAAAATGAAAGATAATCATGCCCTTTGCTATCTGGCAATGACCTTGTAGGTCACTTGCTGGATTTTTTGATTCAGTGAATGCTTGAATTATATATAGCTTCTTTTATGTCCTACCATGAAAACCTTTGTAGGCCCATATGATAACGACTTTTCATAAAAGAGAATTGTTCAGCTGGCCATTTTTGTAAGTTTTTAGTTTGTGTTGGTTTGACAAAAGTAAAAGATACTAACTAGAGCTCCCAGATACAGAGCTAGAAGCAAAATTTTAAGAACTATTTAAAATACATACACCTAAATGCTACTTTGTATAGTTATAAGTGTCTGTGGAAGAACATGAAGTTGGTGTTTGTGTGGGTACTTGCGTATTTACCTACGTAGATGTGTGTGTGTGTACATGCATGTACACAGTTTGATATATGACATGAAGGCACATACAAAATATGAGAAAACAGCAATGCTTGGATTGAACTCAAGTTGTGTTTTTACAATTTCCTGCTGGAAAGGCAATACCATTAGTGGTGTCCTGGGAACATGCTTGACACTTTCTTCAATGCATCTTTATCAATCTTCACATGATTCAATAGATCTGGAGGCCCAACTATCACAGGACATATCAGAAAATTGCAGTGTTGAAATTATGGTTCTTTTATTATGGATGATGGCCACTGTTAGCCAAAGCAGCAATTCCGAAGAATCAGCATGAATTACTTGGTATTTCTCAGCATGAGGTGTTCTGTTCCCTTAGGCTCAATGATTATTTTTGGTGAAAGTTTGAGTTGAAAGGCATTGTTTTATTGGATTGACTTGAAGAAGTATTATACAATTACGTACGCTGCTTTCTCTGTATGACTCTGGAGTGTGGTTTTTCCAACTATGTAATGTGGTATTATCTACAGCCCAGAAATGTCTTGTTTGACAGTTCTGTAATCCCTTATGAACATCACCAGATTACAATTTTGATTTTGTTCTTTAAGTTTTTTTATCCCCACACCTGGCCAAACATTCATATATGCTCTATATGTACACACAGTCAAACAGTGCCATGACTTATGAAAGAAAATTTCAGGAAGAAACTGTAAGCAAAGTTTATTTGGAGAAGCAGTGGATGGCACTGTTGGATTATAATTATAAGGCAATAAAACATGCAAATAAATTGCAATATTTTTTGAAAATACATGAGCTACATGTAATGTAATATAAGTCCTCGAAAGGTATGAGTTGAAGTTAAACCTCAATAGAAAGTGATATTCAGGTGAGCATTCTTGCTCTATGGTGTATTATACAAATCATTGGGGTCAGTTGAAGGGAGACTAATCCAATTTGAGTTGCAACATATTGTGGTGTTTCCCTCTTCCCAGAACTGCTGCTTACAGAGAACATATTTTTCATCAAGGGCTCCAGCTGCTGAGGGGCAAGGAGGGCTCTGGTGGCAGCAAGAACCTGGGTTAGAATGCTGGAGCAGAGCTATTGCTTCATCCTGTTTAGGTGGGCTCACATTTGCCATCAGGAGCTGAGAGCTCCTGGAAGGCACCAGGAGCCTGCAAATATTTTGCGTAGAAACAGGGGCATCTATTCCCATCTGGGGCAAAAACCTATGTACACCTTGAATCACACTGATCTTGACCTATGGTAAGAAAAACATAAATTTTGAAATAATTTTGTGCTGATTTTGTGTACCGAGTTGAATTTTACCCTGCCTCAATATTTCTTTCTTGGGATACTTGTTCTCTGCTTTACTTGGTATGGGTTGTGAAGGAACATTTGTAACATTGTGGGCCTGGCTTTTCCCTTGTGTTGTAAACATTTATTTCCTTTTTTACCACGCTGCCTCCAAGGATAGATCTGTGGAGTTGTGGATGATAAGGAACAAACATTTTCAAGTGTTTGTTCCACTGCAGTGATCAAAATATCTCCCATTATTAATTGCCACAACCAAATTGAAAAGAAAGCAACAGCAAAAATAGGTGAGCTTATGTTAAACCACAGTCTGATGAAAAATCTCAAATTTTTTCTTTGCAGACAGGCAGATTTTATGGGTTTTTTTCTAGGTCCTTCTCAGATGCAGGTTCCTCCTTAATCTCTTATGCTAGGGCATGTTTCTATGTATTGTCACTGTTTCTATGTTGCGTCAATCTCTGGACACTGCCTGTTCACGTCTACTTTATACCGTGTGCTTTTCTGGATGAGAAAATGCCACTCCACTACCTTTATGATTGCCAGACTGTGCAGAAGGGTGATACAGACTGGGGGTCAGGGAGACACCCTTAGAGGTAATTTTTCTCTTCTTTTGTGGAGTGCCAGGCCACACAAGCATGTGGTGGAAGCTGTTTAACCTGCAGCATACAGTGTTCAATCCTTAAGTGTTTTTATGCCATCATCAGGCTGTCCTACTCATTGTGTTTTGAAAGGCAAAAGCTAGTTCCTGGTGCCAGCCAAGAAAGGGAAAGAAATAAACGAGGTTTAAAATAAAATATAATATGGTAGCCAGGAGGGATATACCTACTGAACCAGCCCTGAAATGAAGCAGGTGCTTTCAGCCAACTGCTCAAAAAAGGGAGGAAATCTAGAGGTCCTGAAGAGATGGAAAGTGGCAGGGAGCAGGGAGTGAGAGGAGAGTAGCAGCTGAGACGATGGGGTGGAGGGTTGTGGTATCACTGACTGTACCTTCCCCTTAACTACTGCTGTTACCCCAGGTGTGGTGCATGCCCCTCTCATTGCCAGGATGGGAACCCATACTGTATGCCTTATGGAGGAAGGCAGGTGGGAGAATAGAACCAGATGTCAGATGGGAGGGAGGGAGGAGGAGGTTTTTTAGAAATACAAAATACTGGAGGTTTGGGTTTTTCTTTCCTTTTTTTTTTTTTTTTTTTGGCAGGGGGGGTTATTTTGTTGTTTTTTGGGGTTTTTTAAAATAAAAAATAGTAGGAAGTGTGATGAAGGAAGCTGAGCGTAGGTGGAGAGGAGTGCAGAAGGAAGAGAAAAGGAAAGGAAGGGGCAGAGGGGAGATCTGAGGAGAGGTGGGAGAGGTGAAGGGGAGATCAGGGTAGCGCTCTCTCCTTTAACTCGGTGTACCATTTGAAATGGCTATATATAGTTAAGAAATGCTAACATATGGCACTCATATAGCATATGGCAATCAAAATAGTTAAGAAATACACTTGTCTTGCAGCCAAATGCTGCTTTCATTTGCATGGGTGTAAGTGAGGATAGGATTTATTTCATACAAGAATGTTTCTCAGATTCCTCTGACTGTTAAATAAAATAATGGGAAGGAGCTTCCCTTCTATTTTATCTTGAACGCTCTTTCATCTGTGCGCAGAAGTTGACTCCCAGGGCAGAGCAAGTTACATGTATCAAAAATGTTCCCCCAACTTCCCAGTCTCTCTCTGGCTTTGAGTCCATAAAGGTTCTTGCTGAGGGTTTACAGAAGTCACTGGAGAGACTTACAGTCATTTCAACAGTAGGCTCACAGTATCCACAAACTTGAGACAGTTTTATAGGTTTTATTTTTATTTTCTTGGTTGAACTTTGTCAAAATGCTATTTTTTCTTATTTGAAGATTAAAGAATATGCTCAAAGCCATACTGCCAAAAGACATCTTGCTCCTTTCCTTGGAAAGTGTATGAATCTGTGAATTAAATGAGAGTGGAAAATCCTGATTTCTGTTTCTCATTCTGTCCCTGACTGGCCTTAGTAATCATTTGCATCTGCAGAACAGTTCTTAAATTTCCTGTTGCTTAGTTGTAGTTAGAATTGGAGGTACCATTTGAAATGGGAGACAAACTATGAGGATGTTGCATACATATGTGGAAAAGAGTAGTCCCTGTTCTTTAAGAGTTTATAATATAAATAGACAACAGACAATGGGAAGTGTATGGAAGGATTATCATCCCAAGGGAAAAGCTAATTTTTTCTGTATGGATGAAGCACTTCAACACTTTGCTACTTAAAAAAGTCCTTCCACTGGAATCTGAATGCTTACAAAAAACACGCAGTGTTTTGCACTGACAAATGAGAAAATAATATTTATCCTGTCTAAGGAAGTTGGTTTGTTTTCCTGCTGTTGTTTTTATTGAATGACGTGACCCCGAGAGTCCTCAGCTACTGCTCTCCTGTTCAACAGCATGGTCAAAATAAGAATTACAGGTCCACTTATTAGGTCTCCTGATCCTGAGTCCTGAGCTGTGTGGTTTTAGACCACAGGGGCTTCTTCAGTCTACCTGATTAACTTTTCTTTGCTCACTTAGACATAGCAATGGATATTTTTTGCCTGATTCTCAGTCCTGACTCCTGCTGTTCTACAGGGGTTAGTTGAGGCTATCTTTCAAAACATGCTGATTACTTAAGGGGTTAGTTGAGGCTATCCTTTAAAACACACTCATTACTTCCATCCCTCAATAAAAGGAACACTTTAAGTAGGCTTAAAAATGAAGAAGAAATGCAAATGTGAGACATCATACTCAGTTGTGCCAATTTCATGCTTGGCACAGATGATGAATTCATGTACTAATAATTGCACAGGGACACTGGTGAGGTATGATTAGGAATAAGTTGCAGTAGGGAATCTACTTTGCTCAGCCTGAATTTTTTTTGGGGACTCCTCAGACTCATGTTTCAAGTGATACCTTTGCTATGTAAACAGGAAGCAAAGAACACGTCATCATAAATAAAAATAAAAATAAAAATAAAAATAAAAATAAAAATAAAAATAAAAATAAACCCTCCTCATTCAGCTACCCAGTGGAGTTCTTAAAGTGCTATTCAAAGTGCTATGTAATTTGGTTTACAAGCTCAGCTTTAGGCAGTGTTTTGCACTGTTGTGTAAAACCTAGATCTGGTCCTTTCAAAATAAATGGACACATGAAATAGACTTCCAATAATGATGGAGGTGTCAGGAAAATAATGTCTCCTTTCTAATACATCTTCCTGCACCAAAGTATGCCATGAGAAGAAGTTGTGGGTCTGGGTTCTTGTTTCACAGTCAGTCTTGGTTGTAAACAACTGAAATTATAGTCTTCATTTCCCTCTTGTACTAGGTTTAAACACACTATAAAAAAGGAACAATGTGCATTACACTTCCTATCAGTTTGGTTGAGATGATTGAAGAAATGCTATGGTAAACCCATAACTAAAAGGATATTTAGTTCGGTACTGAACTTATATAAGCCATGAGGACAATTGCCTTAGTGCAAGCCATCCCTTCAGATTCATAAATCAAACACAACAGCCTGAAACATGAGCACACTGTGTATTATCTCCCCCAGATCTGCCATATCTTGTGAGAGTTCCGAATTTTATTGAAGTCTGCTATCCTTTCAGAGTATGTGAACTTCTTGCGTCTACAGGACAGCAATGTATCATACAACCCAATTAGATTTATATCACCATCACTCCCTATCATTCTACTCCTGAACTTTTAGTGCTTCCTCCGCCTGCACATCCTTCATTACCTTTGTAGTATTCATGGAGATTTCCAGAGTGTGAGCCTACACACCACGAGCTGACCTGAAAAGCCATGCCATACAAAGTGCTTGGTGATGTGCATGTTAGTCATCGGCCTAACTAAAAGTTAGCTTACGCCAATTGCTTGCAGATACCCCAAGATGCTCCTTTGCTTACTGTAATTTCTCATTTAGAGCTCTTAGTCATTTCTTAGTCAGACCACCTCCAAGGGAAAAACTCTCCCTCAGATTTCTCATCTTTTTATACTTTTTTTTTTGTGTGTGGTTTTTTTTGTTGTTGGTTTTTTAGTGCAACCTCCAGAGTAAGCAGATTTCGTGAATGCACCTTGTAGCTTTGCATTAGTCAGAATGCTCTAATAAGACATTTCTTGTTCCTTGCTCTCTCTAGCCTTGGAGCAAGTGGAGAGGCCTAAAGTATCTATTTTCAGTGTTAGCTTCTAGACAAAGAAAATGCACATTATTGAATTATTCTGCTAAGGAATTAGAAATTAATCTCTTTTGTTTATGAAAATCCTTAGAGAAAAGAGATGAAAATGAATCTGTGATTAACAACTGATTGCTTCTTTTTTCTATTGAAAACCTTATTTTAAAGCAACTATTTCAATAATATTTACATGCCTTCACTTCAAGACATGTAGCTCATCCAGCTTTCAGTATCTGTTCCCTCCAGTACACTGACTAGTTTTGCTGGTGGTCACCCTTTCCTTGCTCTGTTCTCCACTTTGTGACAGCTGGTTCCCTGCTTGCCTCTCTCTGTGACACAGCTAGGCACTAATAGATCTGTCACTGGGTCATTACTGCCTTCTCCATCACCACTGCCTGTCTCCCATTACAGTCTTCCTTCTATGAGTCTATTGTATCAATTACTTTAAAGAAACTGGAAATAAACGTGTGCCCACTCCAGAGCCTTAAACCTACACCACAGGGAGACTTTTCCTTTTAAAAAGAGGAAAGAATCTGGATAGCCTCTCCCATAAATATCCCACAGTCTTTATGTAACTTTTCTAAAATTAAATTCATCCATGTTATGTCTATTCCTTTCCAATGTTTTCCTGATCGCACGATGCAATTCTTCCAGTGAAGACAACTGGTTTATATTCCCTTGTGAGTAAAGTGGAAACTTGTTAATGAAAATGTCATCACAGCAAATGCTTTTAATTCTCTCAGAACCACAGGCAGCAGTATGTATAACATTCACTTGCCAGTTGCCTGTATGCCTATCCATTGCAGCTACTGCTAGCTCTGTGTGGGTCTCTCTCTACAGATACTAGCAGAAGTTTTGGCTTTTCAAGGAAGTGTATTAATTTAATTGGCTAAATTTTGACCTGAAGGAAACTGTTTTCAGAATGGTACCCAGCCAAAACCCTGGCTGCTCCTGATACCTGAGAGTAACTCCTTGCATTTCCACAGGTGATATATAAAATAGAACATTTTAATTAGCAGTGCTTCTCTGTCTACATATTCTATTGAAATTAGGCAAGAACTTAGATATGTTCCTACCCTTAAGCATTTGGGTCCACATAGCATACTTACAAATATCTGTATGACTCATCTCTGGGACTGAAACACTGTTCATCAAAACTTAGAAGCACCCAACCAAGACAAAGCCACACTTAACTCAGTCCCAGTTACAGAGGAGATAGATTATTGCATAAAAGGTAGACACCAAGGTTGTCATAAGAGCAGCATACATGCATAGTTCCATAGCATGTATAGATGCCATATCTACCTGGTTTGGTATGTGTGCTTGCTTATTTGTGTATCTATCCATGTAGTTCCTCTTCAGACAGAAGTCTGCTGGCCAGAATACAGTGCTGTAACTGGCCTGGGAACAGAAAGAGAGTACAAAGGTTAAAGAGGGTTGTTTACAAACAAAATAAAAAAACAACAACAACAACAAAAAACCAAGAAAAAAAACCCCAACAAAAAAGCAAACAAAAAAAACCCCAACAAAAAAACCCACCCAAAAAACCCCCAGACCAAGTAGAGCTCTAAGCAGTAAATGGAAATACTATACCAATGTTTTTGTGCTCAGTAGGTTGTTGAAGGTGCAGCTGCCAGATTTTCACCTCATCATTTAGGTATTCTGCTGTTCAAATCTTTTTCCCAAGGCATGTACCTTGTATTTACCACCAGATTAACCCTCGTCCTCCTGGTATGATATGCTGGCTGTTTGCTGGCAAACACAGTTTGAGTTGCCTTTTTCAATAATTCACACCTCATTTTATACCCTCATATAGATTGGTACCTTTTCAGTCCAGCTACTATTTTTAGTAGAAGATGTGTTTCCTTATGGAGCCAAGAAGATGTGAAGCAACAGTATCTGCTAAAAAATCCATCTGTCCTTTTTTCCCCTCCTGAATTTTAGTAACTTTTTTCATGTGCCTTAATATAATCTTCCTACACACATATTCCTCCGTCACCATTCTCGAGATAACTCGTATAATTGGTGTCTTAGAAGACCTATTAAGGTACAGAGCAGCACTGGTTCTGTGAAGGTGAACAACTGAGGGCTTCAACAGTCAGAGAAACTGATGGATTGACCAAAGCTGTATACTTCATATTGCATGGAAGAGAGCCTGACAGCGCTAGCTAGACAGGATTTTAATTAAACCATCTTTTATTCTTTTTGTTTTCAGGTGGTTGTTTAGTAGCTGCAGCAGCAGTCTAGTTTAGCACTGTATCATTCACCAAGGGCATGGACCTGAAAGGATTGTTCTAAAGTAAATATGATGCCATATCCTTAAGTTAAGAATAGAGAGGTGCATTAACTACTGAAGAACTACTGAATGTGTTTGAGTACTTTTCATTACTATGCTGAAGATATTTAGTGTCTGAAAAGGGGTTGGGTTTTGGTTTGTTTTTTTGACACTGCTTTTATTTTATCAACTGTATCCATTGTTTTGGAAGGACAACACAGTTTTATATGTAGGTGTAAATGTTAACAGGATTGTGGACACTAAAACCTATACTTACAGATTTTCTTGCCCTTTTGACTGGATTAAGACCTAAGACAAATGTGCGTACTGTTGGTATATCACAGATACAAAAGAAAAGCTCTATATGCAGTATATGCTACTGATGAGTTTAATTACTATGTACATTACCAAGAGCCATCTGAGCACAATGATAACAGGAAAATTAGTTAGATTAAATATGTAAGAAAAACATACAGAAGGAGAAATTGTTCTATATAGTTCAAAAGTCTCCAACACCCCACATTTGAGCCAAGCTGCTTGTTTTCAAATCTAGAGATATTTAATTCTTAGTATAACATGTTTAATAAGCAAATTTTGACTGCTTCTTCTCTGGACTATCTGACCACCTTCCAGACAATAGCAGATCCATCTCAACTATCTTTGAGAAATTTTTAAAAACAACTTTCTTTTCTGTATATCATCAGGGATGTCTAAATCCTCAGAGCTGCCAGGGCTTAACTGTGCTTCTGAGTGCTGTGAGCTAATATCATCAAGGGACCTCTAATTTTTAGGAGCCTTGGTACTATTGACTCAGCTTGGAGTTAGGAGTCAAGGCTGTATGCAGTGCTAGTGGAGCAATCTTCAAAGTAGGATTCACAACAGCTATCTTCAGTGATACAGCAGTAAATTAAAAGGGAACAAATTTATGTGTTTTGTGACTGGAAGTGGGCTGATCTTCATGTATAAGGGGAGTTGGTAAGCTCAGTTTGCATGCATTTATTCCAGGTAAAAATGTAGCTGGAAGCTAACTGACTGGGGATAACATGAATTCTCCCTCTTCAGGCTTTAATTAGGGGTGTTAATTCTGGTTTCTAATAAGGTACCTCCTTCCCTTTGGTTTTGAAGACATCTTAAGATATTTTGGTGTTGGATGCTGGCAAAGATCAGAATACAGCCTCCTATGAATGGATGGAGTCTTCATTCCTATATCAAGCTGGAAAGTTAACTTGGGTCTTCCCTACGCCCATTAGTTTCTTACTAGTTTCTGGTGCACAGAAGACAGTACTAGCAGGAAGAGTATTTTAAGAAATAAGGGAGTAATCCAAGGAAGGACTCAGGCTTGTGAACAAAGAACCTACATCACGTGAAGTTGGAAAAATTTAAAAATCTGTTCCCAGTCCTTACCATTTCCTACTGATTAGCATACTGGTAGCTTTTGATGGCCATGGCTAGACTTCTTCCCAGCACTGACCTCCCCAAAGTGAATGAAGGACTTTTAAATTAAAAAAAACCCTACCAATCAAAACCAAAAAAATCAACCCCAAATTTGACTGAAACAAAAGCCATTTTTTTAAATTAAAAAGAGAACAAAGTAGTGATATTAGAATAGAAATTTGTAAAAGTTTATGCACCTCTTCTCTGAACAATGTATCACCACGTTGGTTGTTGCTTCTAGCCAACATGGCAATTTTTGTAGTAGCAGGAAGTGTTAGGTGGTCACAAGAAGGTGCTTCTTCATACCCTGACCCCTGTCTATCTCTTTCATCTTAGAGACCTATGTCGTGTGAGAGCTTCTTACTTGCTAATGCACCTTGCAGTCTCTGTACCTGTCCAGGTAGGTCTTTACACTCCCCTTCATAAAGGCAAAGGTAACTAATTGCTGTCACAGCTAATTCTTGTGGCTTTTTTTCTTTCCATGTGGGTTATGGTAAACTCCACCCTGACAAAAGTCTCTCCATCCATAAAATAGGAAGTTCAGGCAACTTACTGAGAGCTGCAGTTTGGATTGGATTGTGAGGGTCAGGCACCGAAAATTAGGCTTCAGCTGTGCTGAGAGCAGGGTTGTGCACTTAGAGCTGAGGGACTAACCTAGAGCAAACTTCCTTGCCCTCGTTTCTATTTTTCATAAGACCAAGAGGAGATTTTCCACAGGCAGCCTGCCTTCCATTTCGAATTCAGCTTAGATACAAGCATTATTTTTACTGGTGAAGGTTACTAAAACCAGGTGGGCTTTGAAACCAACAATATAAAAGAAATGCAAGTATCAAAGTGTAAGAAAAGTTGCAGACCTATCACTAAGCTGCTTTTCTGTCAGAGAAAAACAGGTTAAAGGGTGGTAGGAGAGAGCAGGCTAACAAGAACTTGATTTTTCTCAAGTGTAGGAATATTGAAAAGTTGTATACCATAATTCTGATAGCACCTGTGGATTTGATTTTGAAAGAGAGCAAACTCAGTTTAGAACAACTGCTTGTAAGAAAATCTTTAGGTTCTTCTAAAAAGTTCAACTATAACTAGGATATTTGATAGAACATATTTGGGCTACCTGAAAAATGTTAGGCTTTTCCCATGAGAAGAAAACTCCCCACATTTTCTGTCTCATTTGACAGTGTCTAGTGCATTTTCTTTCCCTTTTTCTGTGAGCAGAGTTAAACAAGGATGTGTGTACGGAAGCAGGACAGGAGGGAGGGCTTTTCCCTGCTTCAAAGGGCAAAGAAGTGTCTTTGGGGTGTAAAGTACAAGAGAGGGTAAAATCCCACTAATAGTAACCATATTCCTGGAACTGAGGTTAACATTACATGTTTTACACTGCCATCTCTGTGACTACTGCCCTCTGCAAGGGTCAGTGCAAAGGCAGGCACATGTTGGGTTAGAGCTTTGGTGGTCCATTCAGGCACCATGCTGCTAAGAGCCCTGGGTTTCCTGTGCTACATTCTTCAGCCACCCAGCCATGGCAGGGTGTTAAATAAGAAGTTAGAGTGTGGGTGTGTAGTTGGCAGCCTAAGGAAGTATTTTAATGAGAAAGAGTCCCATTCCTCTTTCTCTTTCATTTTTCCCTTTTTTGAAGGAAATTACAAGCACCTTCATTAGGGGGCAGCTGGGAAAAGCAGTTCCTTTATTTACCAGAGTCTTTGCTACTTCTTCAGTGTTTTCTGTTATCATGCACTCAAGCTGTACCCTTGCTGGATTCCCAGCAACACAGGAGTGCTTCTGCAGTCATGCCACTCCAAGGGTAAAGCCATCAGCCATCATCAGCCAAACTCTATCTCTCCTTCAGATTACAACACTACTTTTAAACTCACAATCGCATTCTTTCTTCCTCCCTTTCTCCCCATGGAAACATTCCACAGGTTGGAAAGTTGCCATGAATTGCCCCCCCAGGATCTTGTATCTCCTGTTTTAAGCCAGCATGCTCTAGGAGCTCTGGCATTTCCAGACATTCCCTTGTGGCAGTAAATGGTACTTTACACTGTAGCTCAGGAAGCTTTCTTTTTTTCCTGTGTAGCTGAGTGTTATTGATAAGATTCAGTTCTCTAATGTTGCAGGACCATCTGTTACTGGAAGAGGAGAATACTTTGCATTTTTGGAGATAATTTGTTCTATGAGAAAAGGCAACTACTGAAATGCATTGATGGCTCAGTCCTGGAAAAGTGACTTTAATGATAAACTCTGTTACAACATTTAGTATTGAATGACATTAAATGCCATTATAGTGAGAGTCACAATGACAAGGTCCAGAACTGAGTAGGCAGGGGTCACTTTTTTTTATTTGGTGAGTTTTCCAGTAGCAAAAGGTCATTTGAGAACAGGTACTTAATGGATCAGAGAAGCCTCTTAGGCACCAGTCCTGGAATTCACAACATTTTTGAGGTGGGTGCCAAAGTGTTGCCAGTTGACACACTGCTGTGATTTATTTCTTTATTCTTCCATCCCCAAGGAGGGGTATGAAGGTCAGTGCTGAACTACATCTCTGGGGTCTTCTTGGAAAGCTTGCACTACATGTTCTTGAGTGGAACTGGCTTTGGATTCAGCTAAGAACTGTGCTTTTCATACAAGCCCTGATGTTGCCAAGAACTGTCAAATGAAGAGGGGAAAAACTGGTACAGAGTTGGTAAATGTTTAACTCCAAAGGTGGCTCTTCTTTTCCTACAGATGCTTGTGCAGTGTTTAGGCAATTTAGTTTATTGTCAATTCCAGTCACTGATGGATAAAGCCCCACCCCACAGAACTGCACAGAGGGACGTGCTAAATTGAGGGAGGAACTGGCAAGTTTAAGCAAGAATGGCAAGCAAAGGTGACTTGTCCAAGTGAATTTGGTTTTGAATCAAAAGAGGAACTGAGGCTCCTAGTCTCTTAAAGGGTGGTATTTGTTAAACCAGTAATTTCCAAATGCAGTCACCAGGGACTTTGTGTGGAACCACCGTGTAAAAGTTCACTTTTTATAACTCTGTTGTGTGTCTGGCAACTGTGACCACTGTGAATTTGCTGTGGCTACATGTGTGACCACAGCACAAATTAATCTGAGAGCTCTTGAGTCAAAGGCTGTTTTCCTACCACTCTCCTTTGGAACTGTTGCAGGCTATCATGTGCTGATGTGATCAAAGGTATTTTAAAACACAAAAAAATTGCTAAACAGCAATTTTTGAAAGCTCAAAATTATATTATAAGAGACCATATTGTAGCCCACTCTATTGTCATGTTTAGGATTATACTTGGAAATTGCCTGCAGTAACAGGTGGTTAAAGCCAGTATTGTGGGGACTCACTTTTAGCTGCTGTTCCTAAAGCTTTCTGTTGAAATAGCTGGGAGGAGAGGTTTTCTGTGAGTAAATGGAGCATTTATACATGCTTTTGGGTTACAGGCTTGAATTTCCATGGCTAGTCCAAAGGAAAATACCAACAGCTGAGCTGTAAGTACGGGAAATATGACATCTATAATAGGCATATTGATGCAGTCTTAGCTGTGGTAAGCAGCAGGGAGGGAGCTGTATTAGCACAGTCTACAGGAATAGGAGCCAATGAGACTTAAACTTTCCTGTTTAAAAATCTTCTAATAAGTAAATTCCTGATGATTCTATTTTCCAACTTTTCTTTAATGTTATTAACAGAAGTTCTTTGTGGTAGTGCTGGAAGATAAAACACAGAGGCACATTCAATATGAAAGGTTCTTTTATTGCTGTGATCTGTCTTTGAAAAGTTAAGTTTTGGGGTAGGTTGGATATTCTGCTTAAGGTAAGGCTTACGGTACCTGCCAGTTCTGTGAAGGTCCTACAGGCAAAGAATATTCAAACCTCTGTTACCAAGAGTATTGTTGTGTATTCTAATGGCTTTGTCCATTTTTGGATTCTAACATTTTTCAGAACACTGTAATTACTATACAACATCAAGCCACATTAGCACCATGTCATCTTTGCTAAGAGCAATGCCCTTTCACAAGAAAATGTAGGAAACCACACAGATAATGCCACAGGTAACCAATAAAATAAAGTAGTGGGTTTTCCTTATCCCAGCTGGAGCGGGCCAAGAAGATAATACTCCCATATGAGTGGCTAAGAAGAGGGCTTAGTTGAGTGTGCACACACACAACTATTAATATTGAATTTCTTTTTTCTTGAATCAAAGTTGAACTTTTGCTTTCTCTTATTGATTTAAATCTGTTAGTTGTGTTTTCCAAATAGAGAAGGCTTCCATAACAGCCTCCCACATATCCAGTGTGTAACTGCCCTTGTGTAAATGGTGGTGAGATAATACAAGTCTGAGGTGTTTACTACCAAGGGTAAGAAGAATAAGCTATACCACATTTATAAAGTGCTATAGTGTACACGGGGGTGGTTACTAAGGAGAAGCCAACTGGAGATAATTTGGTTTTGTGTCCATAATCCCTATCAGGATAATGCTAGCAAAAGTGCGTATTGTGCTAGTCTCCTCAGGACTTGACAGTGAGCATATGCTATAGCGTCTTTCCCTAAATGAATCCTGAGAATTAGCATTACTGTCTTAGACTTGGTGCTGCTTGGATCTGGGTAACTAAAGAAAGTAGAACATTTAAGCAGCCTCTCCTGCCCTTATTTGTCCATGTGTACACCATGAATATACACATTAACATAGGCTCTAACTGTGTGATCACATGCCACTTGTTTCCTCCTACATCTCTGCCTTGTTTAGTGCAAATGATTAGCTTTCCAAATTCTGTGACACTAGAAACATGATAGAAGAAATTGTGCAGCAGTTAAGGGTGTGTAAGAGGCATTGTCTCGGTTTGGGAGGAAGTGAGTTTTTTGGGAAGTTTTAGTTAAACCAATCAGTGGTCAGATTCGAATATTGACACCTGGTGTGACCACTGAAGACGTGAGTCACCTCTGAAGACACACGGGGTTAAAAGCAGAGATTTCCCAGAGTTCGCTCTCTTTCACCCGTGGTAGCCCAGGGAGCGGCACCGTCTCTGCCCCGCCCGGCCACATGGCTGGGTGGGGGAGGG
>VZSE01007212.1:582687-629092 GCA_013398275.1 Promerops cafer
CCCTGTGAGCAGTTTCGGTCCATGGACGGTGGTGAGAGCACTGTACATGGAAGGAGGATGTCACGATGGCAGAGTTTCTCTGGGCAGTGCCATGTGTGACAAGGAAACATGGGGAGTTTCAACCCTGTTTTGTGGGGAGGACTGTGGTACAAGAGAGACTCCTCTCTCCCCTGATGGACTGAGAATTGATTACTTGAGTGAGGGTAACTTGATCAGGACTCCAAGATTTTTGTCTCACTGTGCTTTGGTAGAAATTGGGTGGTGGGAGGAGGAATGGTTTAAAAGGTTTTCATTCTGTTTCCTGTGTGTTTTTGATTTTAGTTTGTAGTTTAATAAAGTTTTTTTTCTCTCTCTTTTTCTAAGTTTGAGCCTGCTCTGCTCTGTTCCTGGTCACATCTCACAGCAGTTAGTTAAAGAAAATACATTTTCAGGGGGGCACTGGCACTGGGACAGCGCCAAACCCTGACAGGCATACATTTCGGTATTCTTGTAAAATGCCAATGTAGAATTCCCAGTTATGGTGTAAGCAATGGATATAAACGAAAGACTAGCACTGAGCCTGCAAGTCCCTCTCTACAGATTTACACGAAGATAAACTGTGATTTATTTGATCTGGTAGCACTTTTCCACATGCTACACTGGTATCATGGTTTGCATTTGTGTAAGAGAGAAATATGGAATTTAGCACTTCTGCCTCTGACCCGGCTTCATCCACTAGGCTTACAAAAGGTCTTCTCCATGCATTCCCAGAGCATAGGACTAAACAATGGGGGCCAACCCTACTAGAATACTACTGTTGACATGACTCTGTTTGACATCCCTGCTAGCAGGTCTTGGAGACAAGTGAAAAGTTTGGCCTTCGTAAACTTTGATTGCAAGCATGTTTACTTTTTTTTTTTATTATTTTTTTAGAGGTCCTTTTAGTTTGTACAGAACATTTGGCAAACTACAGAGCTCTCTTACATAAATTGGAATGAAAGACAATTGCTGAGCTAGTCAGGAAAGAGATAAGATTTCGCACAGGAGAGGATAAAAGCAACTAAATTAGAAGTACTGGCAAAGCTTTGAGTAGAAGCTAGCACAGCATCTGCTTCTACTACATTGACTATAGTCAGTGATATCAGATTTTTCTCCTCAATGCTTCCATGAGAACTGAACTTATACACAGAAGTTAGAAGAAAAATGATAGGGGAATCTGTAGACATTGTCCCTGGGTATAACTAGTGTTAATAATATATAAATTCAATAAGCATCAGATTTAAACTTGTATCTCCTAAGAAAGCAATGAGGGAAATATGATATGGAAAAAGGGCAGCTGATGTTTCATTTTGAAATGAGCTAGTAGCAGTAGAAATTCCCCTTCATTTCCAAGTGTTTCCAAGAGTTTTGAATTCAGGATAATAATTTTCTGGGGAAAAAAAGAAAACATATGCCTTGTGCAATATGCTGTCTGTATCACTGATCAAAAATTCTGTATTACAGAGTCTACTTAATGTATGCTTTACACAATATAGCTGCTGTAAAACACAATGAATGAATTTGAGAATGTTTTGAGAGTAATCCAGAATATATAATTTAAAATAAAGACACTAAAATTTTGAATATATTTAATTGTATGCAGTTGACTGCAGTAATAATACTGGATCTGACAGAACAATTCCTGGTGAATGATTTATTCTTTTATTTTACAACTACTCCTGCTGCAGAGCAGCCCTGACCAAAAGCAAACAAAGCACCTTTTTGGCACCAATGTAGTGTTTTCCATGCTCAGAGCACTGGAAAAATAATAATTAAATTTCATGAAATTGTTGTTATAGATGTGGTACAGTAGTATTGACTGAGACTGGAGGTTTTATTGTACCTGGCAATGTACTTTGATATATCAAGTCTCTGAAGAATTTATAAAGGGACCACACAGATAAAGGTCATTGATAAGATGTCTCAGTCAGTGCTGCCTTGGAGAAGAGCTGCTCTGATCTACTTTACAGGGGGAGTTAAACTAGAGTGAAAAATAAAGTGCTTTGTCAAAGGTGGCACAGAGTATCTAGTGGTATGGTTATGCTTTGCCACTAACCATGGACTGAATGAGAGATATCCTGCTGCAAAATGAAAAATTTTGATACGTAGCTGATTTTTAACAAGTTACAAGAAATCTGAGACAGGATTTTAAATCTCAAAGGAAATGATGTTCAGATAATATGTCTGTTATCAGGAAGATGACCTAGCCTGAGAACAGTCTAATATTTTATATATTTAATATTCCTCTCTAGATGTGGATGATCTACATGGGCTGTTTCCAGGCTGATACACATCCCAGAAGTAAGAGTGAGAAGGGGATGACCATTTGGTGCTCGGATAGCCAGGAAACAGGTCTGTATTGTCAAGAAGACCTTGATGGCAGGAACAATGTGTGAAAGACACCAGAAGGATCTTGGAGAGCAATTTTAGGCGAGTGGGCAGGGAACGCAAACAAGGGAGAAGAGGGATATAGGAAGAAGTGGAGATTATCATGGAAGCGTGAGAAAATTCCTCAGACTATAGAAAAGCCAAAAGCAGGATTTGAAGAGAAGAATGTGATTAGACGGGTGAGGATGGAGGGTGAATTTTTTTTTTAGCAGCATAATTGGTAGTATTGAATGAGAAGGAAGGAGGACAATAGTAGTTAATCAATTCTTGGCAGAATATATTACAAGGAACGTCAGTAATTCAGAAAGAAAATGTTTAGAGGAAGGAGGATTTTTTGGATCTAAACAAATATCAAGGGAAGAACTCAAAATTTACAGGTGCTCCCATATCTGCAAATCACAGAGATGTCCTTTAAAAATTGATGTACAGAAACAGAAGTTGTAGAAGATAATTAGACTAAAAATTTTGAGCAGCTAGTGAGTGATCAGCAGGATCTTCATGTTCTCAGGTCTGCTGCCATTTGACCAGAGATCAAAATGGGAATTTGAAATGAACAGTTTAGCTGCCATTCCTACTGAAGAATATAATTTATATTTGCTTAATAGTTTCTGAGTACCTTAGCATGATTTATAGCCAAAGTATTGAGCCTTTGCTAGAAGGAGGTTGTGTTGCTCTTGTGCATTAGACAGCAACATGCGCAGCATGAGCAACAATGAGAGCATGTTATGTGGGTGTATCTGTTTAGGAGTTGCTAACCCAGGTGTGTAGCTGGCTCTCCATAGCCAGTCAACTCTCGATGTTTTTTAAGGAGGAAGAAGGGGAAATGTGTCATTTAAAACACGTAGGCAAAAAATATCTGGAAAACTGTACTGAGAATATCCATGCTATGTTTAGATCCCTGAACTGCTGCACCTGCGTTTGACTGGTGGAGGCTGTGGTGTCCAAGTGCAACATACAGGAACCTTACACCAACACACACACAGAGCCACAAAACCATGGCATGGTGCAACTTGTAAAGGGATCTCTCAGCAGTCATCACCTGACAAGGGCTGCAGTTTAAGATTAGCAGGGTCACCCTGGTGGGGTGGGCTTGAGTAGTGCAACAGCCTTGTAACACATTTGTACAGTTAAAACAGCACCTCAGTGACAATGCACATAAATTTTAATCAGCTCACTTCATCTGGGCAATGGACAAAGATAATATGCTGGAAGGAGAGGGAGAGCGAGTCGGGGGGGCAAGGGAGCAAGAACTCTGCTGGAATACATATTAAATTTCAAGTCTTAAGAGGGAAGTGTGAAAACTAAGAAAACATATTATAAAAAGTCAAAAAGGGTATGCCCTGGCAGTAAATCATCCCTAAAGGACAAGTGCACACAGGAAGGTATTTAATTACGTCCTTTAGCAGGCTGGCACCCTCACTAAATTGTCTTAGGGTGGGGGGTGGGGGAGTGGGAGGGGTAGGCCCTGGCTGGGCCAGCAGAGCCTGGCTGTGCACAGCACAGCTGCGTTTTCTCAAGGTTCTTGAGAACCGGAAAAAGTCTTTTTGAGCCCTGGGCTGATACGTTGTACCATCTTTTGTGCAGCTGTAATTTTGACAGGGGGAGCCAATTTGAACTTCTGTAATCCTCAGCCCCAGACACCTCCAACGCCTGAGACTGTGTGTGTGTGTTTTTTTTTTCCAAAGGTTTTTCAGCTGTGCTCTTGAGAAAGTCATTTCATCCAAAGAAAGGGAGGGAGGGGGGGAGAAAAAAACATCTGTCTGACTTTGTCCAGGAGATTGTTTCTATAGCTGTAACATTTTGAAAAGCAGGGAAAAAAAAGTTATTTTTCCAAGCCTGACTACCCATATTTTTCATTTTTTATATCCTCCTCTGTGATGGACATCATTTCCTGCCCCTCCTTTCTTTCAACACTGTTGAAAAAAATAAAAAAGGGGGAAAAATAAACCCAAGAAACTGATTGCAACTTGACTTAGAATTGCACAATGATCTTAAATTTTCCCAAGACTTATATTTTGGGAAGGAGCTGTTTTATGAATGGATATAAGGCTGACACATGAAACGCGTGGGATCTGTCTGAGTGCCTTGTCTGGGTCAGCTGTGACATCTGGCTCTTATGAATCTGGCGTATTGTGACTCACTAATACACAAATAGTAATCCTTGATAGTATCCACTTGTGATGCTTTGCGGGTGTTGTCACAAACAACATCGAATGCCAGAGAATGGCCTTAATTCTGGCCTGCCCTGCAGCCCCAGGCTGAGACGGCTGTGTGGGTGAAGTGCTGGGTGGGGTATCAGCAGGCTCACCCCATTCCCTCAGCAGCCTGGTGGTTCCCTGTGGTGCTGCTGGGCTTGTTGGTCATCTCAACTCACCAGTCATAGAATCACAGACTCATAAAACATAATGAGTCAGAAGGAAACCATCAGGATCATCGAGTCCAATTCCTTGCCCTGCACAGGATACCCCAAAAATTACACCATGTGTCTGAGAGATTAATTCTGTAATAAGCAAGTAAACCTTAATGCCTGAAGAAGATTCAGTCTGTGAGTTTCCCTTTGCTTTTGCTATAGGGAAGAGCCTGCACTGGTGCATGTCTGGTGGGTGCTGCCATTGATGGAGACCATGATTTGTGGTACAGGTCCTCTCTGATGATTGTTGTTGCCAAGGCTGTAAAGAGAGAAAACCAACATCCATCAGCTGTAATGAGGTTTGGTATCAAAGGGCATTTTGTACCAAGACCTTGATCTGTGTGTGGCATTGCTGCAAAATGGTCATAGTCATGACAGGGGAAAGTGTGCAGATTAACGTACCCCTCCTGATGCCTGTGAAATTGCCTAGACCAATTAAAAGAATCTCTTGTGGTGTGATAATGCACTCAGTGTTGTGACATGGTTCAGGATAAAACACATCCAGAAATGCAGGAGTGAGCTGACAAGAGGGGAGTTCACTTCATTTAACAGCAGCGTTTTTTCCCCAATGTATTTCTGAAACTAAGGGACTCGTGAATTCAGGGTAGTTCAAAAGGTGAGGCAAAAGTATGTATAAAGTCTGGCTTGTGTTTCCTGCACCTCTTCTAGCTGGAGAGACTCTTTAGGATGGGCTAGGTGCAAGCTCTGGTCTTACAGCTTTGGCTGTTTGGCTGTGGAAATCTTGATAACTGGTTTTCTGAAGTGCTGCATAACAAATTGATTAATTTTTAAAATTTGCTATCTTGAAGTGGGGCTACAAATGGACTAACTAGATACAGACCGGTGACCATGGTGAGGGCAAGCAGTGATGTGCCAAGAGACTATGATGATGCTAGCTCCTTTGGATGACAGGAATATCATGTACGAGCTCAGAGGATAGGCACAAGAAGATCATTTAATCCCTAGTGACAGAAAAATGGAGATGGGCATTACCTTTATTTTTACATAGAGATGAATTTCAAGATGTTAGGATTAAGGATCAGTGGTGTCAGATCCTCCCTTCCAACATCTAGTGCAGTAGTAATATATGGATTATGAAGTCAGACATCCTATCTCTTTAGGATATTTTAGTGTCACTGCTTGTGCTTGGCCATATGCCACCCTGAACATTGACCTGAACTTGTGGAAGATGAGGAATTCCGGCCAACTCTGGAGAGTGCAGTACCATACTTTAATGGCCTCAAGTGTAATCCCAGATCTGACTGGGCTCCTCAGAGGCTTCATTTTCATTCTTTCCTTGGTGGTGACCTGAACCTGAATAAAAACCCAACATGGGGTTTGTGGGGACTGTCTGTGGGGAGCTCTGAGCCCCACATAGCTGTGTGGAGCCCCCATATCCTCTCCTTCCCTCAGTCCTCAAGTACACTAGGAGGTAAAGGAGTCAGCTGTGTTGGAACAGCGAATATTTTTTCTGTCATTTTTGTTGTAGCAAGTGGGGATTATTTGTGGATTATAGCTATCTGGGGAAAACTCTGCTCTAAGTCATTTTTATATGAGGAGGGATAGGCAGTTGGATTTTTTCTGCCTGTGGCCAGAGTTCACACATTGTCTCTGTAAAGTTTTAGAGTGGAGAGAAGGTAGTGATTTATTAGTGGTTTTGTATTATAGCACTACCTAAGATGCCTAGTGATAGGTGAAGGCTCCTGCAGCCCTGTATGTTAATTGTGCTAAGCAGCCTTCAGACACAAAACAACATGCATCACTGAAAAACTGATCATTCAAATGCAAGACAAGTCATATGCTTCAACTGGATGAGTGATAAATCTTGAAACAGGAGAAGAAATGAGTTTCAGAAGCTTTTTTGTTGTTGTTTTGTTTCCTTGAAATTTCCCCACACATGAACAAAATCAATCTAGAAGAGCCAAGAAACCTGTAATGGATGAAATGTTTTACACATATGTGATGGAAAACTCTACTCGGTTAAGTCAAAAAGCAGCTTCTGAAAAACTTAATGTGGCTAGAAAGTCACAGGTGCCTGACCCTTCTGGCCCTGTTACCTCACTGCTGCATATGCTTGGACTTCTTTCACCACTTTTTGAAACCTGCCATATGGGGAGATCATATTCTGCTAACCCGAATCTTCCAGAACACTTTGCAGGACCTCGTGCCAGAGAAGATTCCCCACATCTCACCCTTTTATCCTCACACAGGAGCATTAGCAAACTAAATATCTCTCATTTCAACTTCCTCCCAGCCCCATTTTTTTGGCTCATGGATCATATCTCTTTTCAGCAGCTGTTTTTCAGCTGACATTTAAACTAAGTTCATATCCTTAAGGTTGATTTCTAATGTTTCCTCGGGAAGGAAAAAAAAAGAGCACACACACACACATATACAGACACACATCCTTACCATGTGAATTCTTCGTTGAACTCAAATAATTCAGAGTACTCAGTAATACCTGCTTCTGGAGACTGTTGGCATCTCAAGCTCATCTTTATGGTGGGTAACTAACCATTCACCAGAGCAGTGTCTAGCTCAAGGGACCAATAATGGGCTTTTGCACCTCTAAGATGCTGCTTCAAATCCAGCTCAGGTCTGTTGTGATTGTAAAAGTTTATTACCGTGTGATATTTGTTTGCTGGTCCTCAACTGGCAAACAGGTGTCTGGCTCATAAAAGGGAGCAGAGGAAGAGTGCTGTGGTTACTGCACTGGGCTGAAGCACCGGATTTCTTGGTCTCCTTCCCAAGTCTGCCACAGATTGTATAGCCATAGGCAGGTCCTCTGTAAATGGTGATAATATCCTCACAGGAACACCGTGAGGATATGTTCATTAATATCACAGGGCTGCTCAAATGCATTGGGAATGAGAAGCTTGGTAGAACTAGAAAAGCAGCTCTTGTGTATTGGCAACACTAGGGAGAGGCCGTGAGATGGATGGGTGTAATAAATGGTCTGCAAATGAGCTGTATCCTCATAAATGACCTGTACACTCTCAGCGCCTGGACATAACATCTCTAAATGGGAGATGAATAACTAGCCCTGTATGACGTTCCCCATGGATATACAAATAGGAAACTGATGGTAGAGGTTATGTGCATTTTTTAAAGGGAGGTAATGCTTGGTACAAAAACTCTGAGTCTCCTGGCCGGCTGCAAGCAGAACCTATCAGCCTTCAACCCTGTCATTTTGGTATACCTCTGCAAATGACAGTCTAGGCTGCTACTTGGTCCTCTGTATGGAGTAAGCTTCAGTTATGGTTGACAGAGCACCCAAGGTGCTGCCTGGAGAAGGTCTTGCTCCATGTTTTTAGGACTAAACTGTTGCTTTCACCCCCGCTCTGCATAAGGAGAAGTAGAATGGGACCCACCTAGGCAGGAGCCACCTGAGTCATATTTCTTCTGCCTCCCCCGGGCTGGAGTGAGGGGACAGGGTTTACAGCTTGCAGGGCACCACAATGTTCCTGCTCTTTTTCAAGCTCTTAGTGCAGGAAGGAGTAGAAGCCAGTATTACTTCTCCCTTTGCCAACTGATGCTTACCCACTGCGAGTCCAGGCCCCCTGTTAGAGTGCAAACACACTTGTGGTAAGAAGGGGTAAGAGGGAGTAGGCTTCTGCTGCCAGAAAGGCTCCTGCCTCCAGGAATTTTTCAGTGGAAGAGATACACTCCACAGAGGGTGGGTTATTGGGGATGGCCTTTCAGCTCTTGAGGGATGCAGAAGGTATTTTTTGAAGCATGAAGTATTTTTGTGAGGTCCTTAAATCCCAAACTTCATCTGTTTTGCAATAGCTCACCCTTGCTAACTCACAAGCACCTGGGAACCAGTTTGCTTCTGCTGATAGTCCTGTTGAGATTAATGGAGTGATCTGTGTGAGTAAAAAGCAGGTATGTTTACAGAATTGGGCTCTGAGCTCATTCTGCTGCCTCTTACAGTTGTTTTGAAGCTTTTTCTTATCTTGTTTTATCTTAAGTATTTTGCTAAAGGTGCATTAAATGGTTGGGAGGGATTTTTTTTTTTTTTTGTGGCAACAGAAACAGAAGAGCAAATGTTGCGGTTTGACATTTGAGAGAAAAGGAGCTAATTATTGTTACCCAAATTAGCTTTGGTCAGGAGTAAACTTAAAACGTGGAGCCACACGGAGAAGCATTTCATTTACGTTAGGGATCAGTTACCAAAGTTGTTCCATTGATTCACTGGGGCGGCTCCAGCGCATCTGCACGAGCAAGCCCAGTGCAACCTGATCCTTCCAAATGAAAATCCTCCTGCTATGCCTGCGTTTCAGACAGGCATGCTGAACTACTTCTGTGTTCTTCCCAACCTCTCAGAGTACTTGCTTCACAGTATTTGCAAAGCGTCTAACTGGCACAACTACACCACTGTGGATAACGTATTTTCCAGTGAACTGGAGGTCTGACTCAATGTAGTCCTTCTCTTTTTGCAATGTTTGGTTGCTCTAGGTTGGGGAGTATATTTTACATCAGAAGCTCAGGACATAGGTTCACATTTATTAATTAATATCAAAGTAAAAAGGAAACTGCTGATATATTCTTAAAAGGAACAACTATAGTTTAAATGAGAGAGTGATTCAAAGAATCTCTCTTGATCTTTTGGCAAAATGCTGAGTGCTCCATGCTCTTGAGAATATGAGCTCACTATTATTTGAGTATTGTGCTAGCTTAACAATTCTTAGTGTCACTTGCATGAATAAGTAAAATTACTATATGTCATCTTGGATTTCTTTTAGCTGTAAAAATTAATCATGGCATTAAGTGTTTTCAGGACTTGAACTTTTAATATTATTTCCAGTGATCATAGCACTGGAGGGGGAGGCAGGGAAGGACTGAGACAGAGAACTGAAAAATCATATGTTGAAAATTTATTTATTTGACGGGAAAGTATCAGATAAAACTGTTCCTGGGAAAGACCTGGTGGAAAAATGTGTTGAGATGTGGGTAAGTGCTGCCAACCTCCTGTTCCAAATTCTGCTTCTGTGCTGTCTAGCCTTCGTTTGGCCCTACAGAAGTGTGTGCGATTACTCCAGCCTTGTGTTGCATTTCTGGAACAGACATATATGTCTTCACTGTTCTTGACCAAAGGTTTCCTTTACCAAATAACCATCATTTTTGTCCCTTTCTGAACTTTTCCATGTTATGAGATTTGGACTGAGCCATGACAGTCAGGAGCTAAGTATATATTTCCTCCAAAGTTTGAGGTACTATGGAAGTAGGATTTTCATTCAGTCTGTTCTCTAAATATGAATTTAATGTAACTAAGGGATTGAGAATTCTCCTATCCTTTCCCAAAAATTTTATGAAATGTTGGTAGAGAATGGGAGTGATGGAGCAGGAGAAGGAAAAAAAAAGAAAAGCATATTTGTTCTTGATCTTTATGGCCTTTGCACAGAATTATACTTTAGGAGGTTCACTGATATGGTGTTCTTGTTCCTGATCTGTGTTCTTTCTTTAAATAGTTATGTTTATTACTCAATTTCTTTTTATATAAAAAAGCCCATGAAGTTCCTGAGCAGTATCCAGTAGCCATGACAGCTACTGCTTTGTGGAGTTCCTTTTTTCTTGTTCTTAGCTTTGATCAAGAAGGCTCATTCACTGTCCCAATAGTGATCTCAGCACAGTGTCAACAAGGGGAGGGCTAATGCCACTGAAGCACCATAACATTATTTATTTTGTTCTATAAAGTTAATGACTTGCCTGGTTCTTTTCTCATCCAAAATATTGAGCATGTTCTAAGCCAAATATATAGGAAATAAATGAGAGACAGAAAGCCATCCAAAAGCCATTGCTAGACATAACAAAAGTCACACTGGCTCTCCAGCTAGCTGGGGTAATGAGGGAAATATATCTGTTTAGAAAGCCGTTTCCTTTTTTTTTTTTTTTTTTAAATTCAAATGTAGAGGTATAGAAGGCATTCAGTAGTTCTGTGTTATCTTGCACACTGGCTAATTATAAAGTCTTGTAAACTGTTTATTCATAAACTGTTTCTGCTCCTAACCTCCCCCTCCATGGTAAATACACTGCTAGAAATCATTGACATCTGTAAAGCTCATATACTATATTTGTCATGGCACTGACTTAAAATTTTGGTGAGTGATCCTCAAGGTTGAAGAAATAATGAATGTTGTAAGTTCTTCCAATTTTATAAATGTTAATTTTTGAACTCATGGGATAATAGGAAACCTCTGAAAATAGGACAATATCTCACTTGTAAAGGAAAGAAAAGCTTGAAAACCTAAATCTTAATAAAAAGGTAAAAAATGAAAACTGTCAACTCTCTATTATTGATGATTGGTTAGTTTTTCTGCACCTACAGAGTTCAGTAAGCTTTATTGTTTCACACATATAAATATACTATTTCCAGGGATAGTAAAAATCCTAAAGTAGTGTAGTATTTTTCAATAGATTATTTTTTTCTGTTAAAATTAGGGGTTTGTGTTTATAAACAGGGGCTGAAACAAAGGGGCAGCATGAGGAGACACAGTGCATTCTGCAGCTCAGCTGTCTGCATGCCAGCCCCAGGATCACAGTTCAGGTTGTAAAGCCACTGGAAGAGATCCATATTATGTTCTCCTGTGGCTCAAAATATAGAAAAGGATGCTAGCAAGGGTCCATACATCTGTGGTACTGTGATGATCAACTTGGAAGTCAATTGGAAAGATGTCAAGTGAGATGAAACCATTGTTTCATCAACAGGCCTGACTTGATGCATGGAAGACCTTAAAGTGTCTCTTTACCACCCACCATTGTATTTCCCATGTCAAGAACCTTTTCCACTTAGCCAGAGTACAACAGCTACCATAGGTAAACACTGACAAAAGTAAGAAATTCCTATGAAAAAATGTAATAGCAGCGGGCATATATTAGAAAGGTTTAATGATTTTGATACACGAGCTTGACATTATCAATCCTCTCATTCTCGGTTTTGATGAGTTAAAACATAAAATTAACAAGTCGAACATGATAATGATTAATTCATTGAAGCTTCAGTTGACTGGTTAACATTTAATTCTATGAGACACATAGGAAAATATGGAGTGAAAAATTCAAGTAGGATGTGATTTTTTTTGTGTACAGTGAGTGTGTGAAAATTATAATACTGGAACTAGTTATTACTACATTTTTTTCTGTCTGAAATGATTCAGTGACCTAATACTGACCACAAGAATGCTTTTCCAATTTGCCAAATATCTGGGAGAAAATCTCTGACTTGAGCAGGATTATTGTGTTTGACAGAGAAATTTTTGAAGATGGTTTTAAGTTCTGTTATATAGGATAGGAAATCAGACTGTCTGATCAACTTGCTACTTCTGACCAGAAAATACACAGCCTTTCAAGAAAGGCCCAAATGAATTTCTTCTTAGAGAAGAAGAGAAAAAAATCTGATTAAAAGAATATTGCTGGCTGAATATATTTAGAGATACTTGCCATATTTTCATAATAGCAGCTTTTACACAAACCAGAATGTCAGTGGACTCTTGGTGCAAATAATTTAAGTTGTTAAAATTGTCTAATTTGGAAAGCCCTGTATTTCTACAGGGCAAAAAGAGTTTTATGACTGACTTACTTTCAGGGCTCAGAAGCTGTAAATTTCTTTTTTTTGTATGTTCATTGAGAAGTACAAGGGATCTCACAGTGCAGATAAGATAGTGGGGTTGTGACACACATCTGATGCTCCTGCCCTGCTCTTAGAGTACCCTGTTGCCATCCTATATACCCACGGCCTTTGCTTTTACTTTATTAATTTCATCTGGAAGCTATTTCAGACCAGGTCTGCCTTCCTGTGCGTAATCTGAATGGGCTGTAATCTCAGCTGTGCCTTGTAGGCGCTAATACTTCAGCAGTTCTGAGGTTTTTGAGGACAGACAAAGGGCTATTAGATGGTCTACTCTGACAATATATTCACACTGGCCATAGGATTTTGGAATGCCTTCAGGAAATAAACTCTTGGATGAAGAGCAGCTGGCTCAAGTTGAATGCAGGCAAGACCAAAGCAATTCTAGTCAGAAAGGGGGAATGCTTTGAAGAGTGGGCCAAGGCACTGTCTCCACCTTCCATTCATTGAAGACATATGGACTCTATTTATCAAAGTTGTGCAAAGCCTGTGGGTCCTGCCTCTGGCTTTGATGGCCAGGTAGCATTGCTTTCTAAAGGTTTCACAGCTAGCTGGGAAAGGCTAGCTCCTTCCTCCCAGGCAATCATAACCTGAGGGCAGGAGTACACAGCCCTGGGGTATTGGAACTTATTTGACCTGGATATGTTTTATCTGACAAATGAGGCTTACACTGAGGATCAGGTTAATGTGACCACCTAGTGGTGTGTTTAATGTCTGTAGATGTTCCTGCCTCTTTCTGTGGTACATGCTAAGCTAGACATTCAAGTCCTCTCTTGATGCTTGGTGAGCTTCTGATATCACTTTCAGTACTGAGAGTGGTTAGTGAATCAACACCAGCTAATCAAATCCAAATTTTGATGTGTAAACCACCATGAGAATTGTACTCCTACTAACTGAGGCAGAACACATTGCCCAGAAGAAAGTATGTGAGAACCAGATGCAAGGCTTTCTGAATTGGAGAATGTGGAATTGTCTTGCAGAGAAGATCAGACAAACCCTCAGTCTGACTGATCATCAGGAAAGAGGCTGTCTTTTTTTCCAGCTGTTATATTTCATAGTTCAAACAGCTCTTAATTCCTTAACTTTGTTTGATATTTTTTCTGCTCTAAGTTTTTTGCAATTTTGCATAAAATTCTAAACCAAAAATTAGATTGAATTGAAAATAATGAACAATAATATTGGGAGCTTCTACTACTTTAAAACTTTCAATTCTCAAATAATAATAAAATATTAATAACAAGCAATTATCAAACTGTGTTTTATATTAAAAACTTTTGTGTATTTCTATTTTTTATATAGCAAGGGTGAAAAATGTAACATGTGAAATAGAATGGCAACTCTAAATGCTTTTGTAAGGAATGTTGAATTCAACAAAGAAGGTATAAGGCTTGTGATTGTCTTCCCCTAAATGATGGAATCATAAATAATTTAGGTTGGAAAAGACCTCTGAGATCATCAAGTCCAACTGCAAATCTGACACTGACAAGTCCACCAGTAAGCCATGTCTTTAAGTACCACGTCTGCATGTCTTTTAAATCCTGCCAAGGATGGTGACTCAATTCCTTCTTTGGGCAGCCTGTTCCACTGCTTGATAACCTTTTCAGTGAAGAAATTTTTCCAAATATTGATTCTAAACTTTCCCTGGCACAACTTGAAGCCTTTTCCTCTTGCCCTAACACTTGTTACTTGGAAGAATGACTCCCACCTTGCTCCCTTCAGGTAGCTGTAGAAAGTGAAAAGAACTCCCCCGGACTGTCTTTTGTCCAGGCTAAACAATCACNTTTGGGCAGCCTGTTCCACTGCTTGATAACCTTTTCAGTGAAGAAATTTTTCCAAATATTGATTCTAAACTTTCCCTGGCACAACTTGAAGCCTTTTCCTCTTGCCCTAACACTTGTTACTTGGAAGAATGACTCCCACCTTGCTCCCTTCAGGTAGCTGTAGAAAGTGAAAAGAACTCCCCCGGACTGTCTTTTGTCCAGGCTAAACAATCACAGTTCCCTCAGACACTTCTTGGAGTGCGGGGCCTAAAACTGAACACAGTATTCGAGGTGTGGCTCACCAGTGCTGCATACAGAGGTTCAATCTCTTCCCTGATCTCGCTGGCCACACTATTTCTAATACAGGCCAGGATGCCATTGGCCTTCTTGGCCATCTGGGCACACACTGTCTCATGTTCAGCTTCTATCAACCAACATCCCCAGGTCATTTTCCACTGGAAAGGTTTCCAGCCACTCTGCCCCGAGCCTGTAATTCTACACGGGCTTGTTGCAGCCCAGGTGCAGAACCAGGACTTTCACCTTGTTGAACCTTATACACTTGGCTTCAGCCCGTTGATCCAGGCCTGTCAGATCCCTCTGTGAAGGCTTCCTACCTTCCAGCAGACCAACACTCCCACCCAGATTGGTCTTATCTTGCAAACTGACTGAGGGTTACCCTGCATCCATTCACTGGTATCACTGATAAAGACATTAAACAAGACTGGTCCCAGTACGGAGCCCTGGGGACACCACAAGTGACCAGCCACCAGTTGGATGTAACTCAATTCACCACCACACTCTGTTGAATAGAGTGATGGGTGCCCAGTGGTGAATAGGGACCATCCAGTCAGTGTTTTACCCAGTGAAGTGTACACAATCCAAGCCATGAACACTCAATTTCTCCAAGAGAATGTTGTGGACAAGGCTTAACTAAAATCCAGGTAGACAGCACCCACAGCCTTTCCTTCATCTACTAGGTGGGTCACCTTGCCATAGGACACCAAGATGATCAAACAGGACCTGCCTTTCATAAACCTGTGCTAGCTGGGCCTCATCTCCTTGCTGTCCTGCAAGTGCTGAGTGATGGCACTCAAGACGGTCTGTTCCACAACCTTCTCTGGCACTCAGGTCAGGCTGACAGCCTGTCATTTCCTGAATGCTCCTTCTGGCCCTTCTTGTAGATGGGCAGTACATCTGCTAACTTCAGTCATCTAGGACCTCCCCAGTTAGTCAGAACTGCTGATAAATGGTGGAACACATCTCAGTGAGCACTTCTGCCAATTTGCTTGGTACCCTTGGGTGGATCCCAACCAGACCCATAGACCTGTGTGTGTCTAATTGGTACAGCAAGTCACTAGCTCTTTCATCCTGGGTTATGTGGGCTTCACTCTGCTCCACATCTCTCTCTTCCAGCCCAGGGGTCTGGGAACACCTGGCTTTGCTGAGGCCAAGAAGGCATTAAGAACCTCAGCCTTTTCCTCATTCTTTGTCATTAGGTACCCCTCTGCATCCAGTAAAGGATGGACATTCTCCCTAGCATTCCTTGTGTTGCTTACGTAATTGTAGAAACAATTTTGTTGTCTTTCATGGCAGAAGCCAGATTAAGTTCTATTTGGGCTCTAGCCCTTGTAATTTTCTTCCTGCTTAATGTCAAAACATCCCTGTAGTCCTCCTGAGTTGCCTGCCCCTTCTTCCAAAGGTCATAAACTAAATAAAANCAACAAAGAAGGTATAAGGCTTGTGATTGTCTTCCCCTAAATGATGGAATCATAAATAATTTAGGTTGGAAAAGACCTCTGAGATCATCAAGTCCAACTGCAAATCTGACACTGACAAGTCCACCAGTAAGCCATGTCTTTAAGTACCACGTCTGCATGTCTTTTAAATCCTGCCAAGGATGGTGACTCAATTCCTTCTTTGGGCAGCCTGTTCCACTGCTTGATAACCTTTTCAGTGAAGAAATTTTTCCAAATATTGATTCTAAACTTTCCCTGGCACAACTTGAAGCCTTTTCCTCTTGCCCTAACACTTGTTACTTGGAAGAATGACTCCCACCTTGCTCCCTTCAGGTAGCTGTAGAAAGTGAAAAGAACTCCCCCGGACTGTCTTTTGTCCAGGCTAAACAATCACAGTTCCCTCAGACACTTCTTGGAGTGCGGGGCCTAAAACTGAACACAGTATTCGAGGTGTGGCTCACCAGTGCTGCATACAGAGGTTCAATCTCTTCCCTGATCTCGCTGGCCACACTATTTCTAATACAGGCCAGGATGCCATTGGCCTTCTTGGCCATCTGGGCACACACTGTCTCATGTTCAGCTTCTATCAACCAACATCCCCAGGTCATTTTCCACTGGAAAGGTTTCCAGCCACTCTGCCCCGAGCCTGTAATTCTACACGGGCTTGTTGCAGCCCAGGTGCAGAACCAGGACTTTCACCTTGTTGAACCTTATACACTTGGCTTCAGCCCGTTGATCCAGGCCTGTCAGATCCCTCTGTGAAGGCTTCCTACCTTCCAGCAGACCAACACTCCCACCCAGAATTGGTCTTATCTTGCAAACTGACTGAGGGTTACCCTGCATCCATTCACTGGTATCACTGATAAAGACATTAAACAAGACTGGTCCCAGTACGGAGCCCTGGGGACACCACAAGTGACCAGCCACCAGTTGGATGTAACTCAATTCACCACCACACTCTGTTGAATAGAGTGATGGGTGCCCAGTGGTGAATAGGGACCATCCAGTCAGTGTTTTACCCAGTGAAGTGTACACAATCCAAGCCATGAACACTCAATTTCTCCAAGAGAATGTTGTGGACAAGGCTTAACTAAAATCCAGGTAGACAGCACCCACAGCCTTTCCTTCATCTACTAGGTGGGTCACCTTGCCATAGGACACCAAGATGATCAAACAGGACCTGCCTTTCATAAACCTGTGCTAGCTGGGCCTCATCTCCTTGCTGTCCTGCAAGTGCTGAGTGATGGCACTCAAGACGGTCTGTTCCACAACCTTCTCTGGCACTCAGGTCAGGCTGACAGCCTGTCATTTCCTGAATGCTCCTTCTGGCCCTTCTTGTAGATGCGCAGTACATCTGCTAACTTCAGTCATCTAGGACCTCCCCAGTTAGTCAGAACTGCTGATAAATGGTGGAACACATCTCAGTGGGCACTTCTGCCAATTTGCTTGGTACCCTTGGGTGGATCCCAACCAGACCCATAGACCTGTGTGTGTCTAATTGGTACAGCAAGTCACTAGCTCTTTCATCCTGGGTTATGTGGGCTTCACTCTGCTCCACATCTCTCTCTTCCAGCCCAGGGGTCTGGGAACACCTGGCCTTGCTGAGGCCAAGAAGGCATTAAGAACCTCAGCCTTTTCCTCATTCTTTGTCATTAGGTACCCTTCTGCATCCAGTAAAGGATGGACACTCTCCCTAGCATTCCTTGTGTTGCTTACGTAATTGTAGAAACAATTTTGTTGTCTTTCATGGCAGAAGCCAGATTAAGTTCTATTTGGGCTCTAGCCCTTGTAATTTTCTTCCTGCTTAATGTCAAAACATCCCTGTAGTCCTCCTGAGTTGCCTGCCCCTTCTTCCAAAGGTCATAAACTAAATAAAAGCAAATCTGTTTTCCTTCAGTTTTAGTAATCTGCAATTAATTTAAATGAATTACATTGTATTATATTAAAACAGAGAATGTGATACATCATAATCAAGATTGTCCAGATTGGATTAGATTTATGAAATTTTTTCATGCCCACATTTTTTCTTGCCGGCTGTAATTGTCCCTCACCTATTCTGCTTGTTGCTAGATCTTTAAGGTTCTGCTATGAGAAACATGGAGTAAATTGAATGCAAGAAGAAAGAATTTAGAATTCTTCTGGTATCTCCATTATGTCAGGTAAAATGCTGAAAATGTTAATATTAAAAGAGGCATCTTGATTTCCAAAATTTATTGGAGACATGTCATCTGTGAAGTATTTTATATTTTACAAGTGCATTGGTTGTCCTCAAGCTAAATTGCTCCAAACCAGGTTAAAGACAGATACAAGCCCTCCTCTTTTCCTATATCCTGCATAAATACCAAGGCATAATGGCCTTGCTATATACTTCCAAAAAGTCCTTTAATTGATGAGACAACATATGCAAATGTTGGAGTTGAGCGCATGGCCGGGTTAGACATGAACAATACTAATTATTTGCTTCAACAACATCCCACATGGGCAAAAGATATAATGACATACAGAAATTAGGAGTATTCTGAACCCTGAGTCAGGCAAACTCCTAAATTACTTCTTCACAGAGAAGGAATAAGTACTTTTTTTTCTGTCTTCATACCAATCACTCTTATTATTCTCATTGTTATGAAGAATATCTGGATCAAATTTTCAGCTATAACAGCAATGGAAAAGCATAACAGCAGTTTATAAAAGTCAGCTTTTCTCTGCTGCAACACTGGTTACTTGGGGCAATTTCCCCAAAGATGCTGAGAGTATGGCAAAAAGTAATCATATTTCTTTCTATGTGACGAAACACTTGAGTTGTGAGAAGCATCTTTCTCTGAAAAATGAAAACAAATATATACATATTTAGTTTTCTAAGACTAAGACTACTTATTGAAGCTCCAGTGATATGTTTGGGGTTTTTTTCAGTTGGGTTTGAGGATGTGCAAAACCTCCTGTCTCCTAGGTGCAGGGTCACCAGGGGGTGCCCTGCTTCTTCAGGAGATGGGTGAGGACTTCCTGCCCTAGAGAGAGACGGAAGTGTTTGGTAAATATGGTGAGGCACCACCCTCACTGACTTGTACTTGTGGGAGAGAATTAATCACCGTAGGCCACATCCTTTTCTCCTTACTGAGGTTTTGTTCAGTCCTTCTCTATCTAAGCAAGGACCAAGGAATAAAAGTGAGTCAGGGCAGGTTGGTCTTTTCCTTGTACCTGAGTAACACTGAGTATGATCACTCCATTGGGGAGGAGGTGGTGTTTTGGAAGAGATAATGGTGAAATGAAGTTTATGGATAGGACCATACTCCTAGTTTTGCTTGTCTCATCAAGGACAGGTGCCCCAGCGACAGGCAAGGAGTTTTGTGTTACACAAGGAGGACAATCATTGTGACTGCATCCTCATAACACAGAGCTCCATGTGAAAGCAGCACTGGGGACATACTCCACTTCAACAGGGGAAACCTTTTCTCCCCATTGTTAGGTAGAGCACAAAGACAGAAATAACCAACAGGTTCCTGCTCCTTATTCAGGCTATCCAGTCTTCATCAACATTGCACCATAGCACAGAATATAGCCATACAATAACCAGAAAATAGCACAGAACACAGAAATAAGCAATTAGGAAATTATTTATCTTTATTAGCAGATGACTGGAGAAGAGAGCTCGGGCTTTATTCTGCTTTTCTGTGGTGTCTTACAATCCATGGGAAAGCCCTTCATTTAAGACTCAATTTCCAAAGAGCAGCTCTAACTATCACAAAATTCTTGTTAGGGGATGTTCCTGAGAGTAGTTTAGTGATGGTCCATCCATTGGTTCCTTCCCCTGGCTCTGGAGATCATGAGAGGAATGTGGAATAGAACTGGTTCAGTGTATGTCAGCTGAAACCTGCAGTGTAGCAGATAGTGCAGACATAGAGGTGTTGGAGTAAAATGGGTACATAAAAGGTTTTTCAGGTTGATTTGAATTTCTGGAGTGGTGCAGAGGCATTAAAAGCAAGAAAAGGCTGAGCCCACTTATCAATGGATTCAATGTGGTACTCTTGATTTCAGATCTAGGCATCTGGGGGTGCACCTGCAAGCTGCAGGTTCTGGCGCGGCTTTGGTGTGAGGTGATTGGGCAGGAAGATTGGACGTGTGAACAAGTTACAAAGAAAGGAACTGTCTATTGCTGTGTAGATTTCAAAAACCTCCAGAGTACCGAGTTTGGCTCATGATGACTTAGATGTTATGCCAAGGGATTAAGAAGTTTTTATTCTTCCTGAAATAGTTACAAATACAAGCGGACATTTGACAAAATAAGCTGTCACTAGCTGTCTTAGAGGAACACTTGCAGACAACTTTTGCCATAATGGAAAATCCATATATGGAACATAAAGATACTTCTTCATCAAGTTTTGTAGTTGTCATTATTATCGATTGCTACATTGTGACTCTTAAGTAGTCCTTGATCTACTCCAAAGTCTAAACGGGGGAAGGGAAAACCTATAAAATATATTGGCCCTTTCAACAATAAGAAAAAAAGAGTTCCTATAGTGCAGCTAAGGTCAGGAAGTAATTGATCATAGCAGGAGTCTGGATCCATGCCCTACTATGTCTGAAACAAGTCTGGTTAGAGAGAGGGAAAGGTTGTTACTTCTGGACTGGAGTAATTGACACCTGAGCCATATAGGAGGATTTTTGTTCTAGTCCAGGGAAGAATACTAGGAAAGCAACATCTTCACAGAAGAGGAACTGAGAGAATTCCTATGCCAAACGGAGTAGCAAAAATTAGCACTGAAAATGGAGCAACAGTTTTGCTGAACTATGAATTGCTGTTCCCTGCAGTAATACCATTTGACATGATCTTCCATTAATACATGAAACAGCATAAGAGAAGGAGGAAAGACCTCAGCAAACTTAACAAATTTCCATTTTGAAGAAATGGAGCAGTGTATGACTTGGCAGGGTGCCCCAGTATGACGCAGGGCTTTGTGGAAATCAAGTTGCGACAGTGAATGACTTGAAACAGAGTGCTGAGCTGTCAGATAAGTCACAGTTGGTGAATGTTAACTTCTATTTGTTATGTTTGGAAGACAAATACCATACCCACGTACCAGACAGGGCAGGGTTAGACTGCGGGGGTGAAGAAGGGAGTAAGGCAGACCAGAGGAAGGAAGATATCCTCTGTAAATAAATAGAAATGTCAGTGTTCCCCATTTACTTAGGCTGCATTGCTCATGATCCTGTTGTACCAGTAGCCAGCAGGGCGAGTCAGTGAAGGACCATTTCTGTCCTCCCAGAATTAGGACAGAGGGTGCGAGTTGTGTTAAATGAGACTTACATTTTAATCTATTTATTAACAAAACTTACAGTTGCTGTTAACCCTATCCATGAAAAATCCATTAAAAACATTTGGTCTTATCCTATTATTTATTCATTGGAGATACTATGTAAAAATATACATAGCATCTCTGTAAATGATAACAATTGCCCATTACTAATTAATTGTAGTCAATGTTCACATTACAGTGGTGCACAGAGTTTTCAGTCAGAAAACTTTTTTGTGATTAGTATGTATAGCAACAAACAGGAAAGGAACTTGTGGAATTATAATATAAGGTTGTATTTATGTTTAGGTGCACGGGGAATACTGTAGTGATTACCATGATATAAATAAAACAAGTATTTGCACATTTTACTCAGTACACCTTGTCAGATTAATTTTGTCTGCCTTTCCAATGGAAAGTAGTAATTGCTACTGAGAATGATGCCTCCCTAATCTTTAAGTCCATAAAAGACAAGAGCTTTTAAAATATTTGAAGGAATCACTAAAAAGAATTAAAAACATACTTGCAGTTAAAAATTAATATTTCTAGGAAAATCTTTGTGTTTTCCTGCTTTTGATTTTTTTTACTTTTTTTGACTGTGCAAGTGAAAATAGAAGAAAAAGAACAAGTCACCTCCTCTGTTTATTTTATTCTTGTAGGTTTTACATAACAAGGCTTGAATTGCAAATAGGGGCATAATTAAGGCAACACAGGAATATTTTATAGATGTGCAGTTATAGAAGAGAGGCAGGAAAAAAGCTTATTTCTAGGCGTTGGCTGGCGTAGTCTGTTACAAGCAGTAGCGTACTCTGTGCTCTCTGATGGTGCTCCAAAAGGTCCTAATACACCGAGTCAGGAACAATGGATACAGCTGGGCCAGCAGTGTTACAGCTCCTTTCTTGTTTCTCTGGCAAATAACAGAATTTCCTAGGACTTGAATCTGATTCTGAGCCATTACTCTTGCAGCCAACTGTTTAAGTAGTTTCTGAACAAGTAGAAGGCACCTGGCTTTGGCTTTGGCGTGAGATACAGAGCAGTGTCCCTTGCAAGTCTGCTCGGCAGAGATGACCCATCACACTTCCATCAGGGGATCTTCCTGCATTTCCTGCAAGTGAGGTATCCTCAAATGTTCTCCCCCTGCTCAGTAATGTACTTTGTGCTGTTCAGCAAGATGGGGTGATTTGCTAGGGAGCAAAGACCATATGGCCCTTCCCACCATATATAATTGCCTGTTCCCATGAGCAAGCTACGGAACTTTTTTCACTTTGGGGATTCTATTTAATTGTGTGCAGGAAAGTTAGCCAACGCATTTGAACACATTACACAGCAAATGTTTATCCTGCTTTGCTTATTCACATTGAGTTGATATTGGCTGGTACAACCTACAGACAAGCTCACTATTTTTGGGTCTTTAAACAGAATCAATTGCTTCACTTCCAACAGCAGCAACCTCTTACTTGGTCCCATTGGGGTCTTTGTTCTTCTGCATTTAAGTGAATCTTGTGGCCTAGTGCCAAGGACTTGAGCTGTCAGGACAAGCAAGTAACTTCCTGATTTAGCCAGACCAGCCAACTTCTCTTCCCAAGGCCAGTCAGAAGCTTCTCTTGCTCATATCTCCTTTATACAGCCAACCAGACAAAGATGACAGTAACAAGACATCCTTCTCTCCTTCCCTGGTCATCCCAAGGCATAATATAATAGTTGATGCATAAATTACAGTGGTGTTGATAAGGTCCTGTGAAGTGCTTGTTCTATTAGTTAACAGGGCAGAATCATTCTTTCAGAAATCATTCTGTCAGTAACATCTTTTAGTGTTGCTATTTCAGCCCATCTGCAGATTTAGTCAAGTTTGTTGTATTGGTTATATCTGACCAAGTTTTCGAAGTTTTCTTTTTAATCATCATAGGCTTGAAGCCCAGGTGCTTTAGTGTGTTTTTGTTTGATCACTAAATTATTGATTTTGTTTTAGTAGAAATTGAATATCCAATGTCTTCAAGTGTCTTTGACTGTAACAACTGTAAGCACAGATTTGTGATTCTTCTATCTCACCCTTATCATACCCACAATTTGTCAAAGAAATTGCCCGCAGGCCATGGTTTTATTTCAGAGTGCAGTTGACCATACACAGTAGAGATTCACCATCAAAGCCTGACTTTGAAGTATCAGAGGGTGTTAAGATGGCATGGTGCTTTATAGATGTATCAAACATGCTCTGTTTGCTACCATTCTGCCTGCCACGCTTATGCCAGTTTACGCCCGTTAATGAATGAACTGCTTGGACATGGTCTATAGCCTCTTGAGTAATTATTTTAGCCCTTGCTACTGCAGTCACAATTTGGCTAGAATTAACTATAGCTTTCTCTAAAGTTAGTTCTGGTTCAAGCAGTAATTGCTCACATAGCCGTGGTATGGCTATTCTGTCCACAGGCTCCACAGAAATATCACTATGCTAGTAAATTCTGGGAGTAGCATCATTAGTATCGGGTTTGTTCATTTTATGAAAATGATGGAGTATGTTAAGGAGAAGTTCTTCATATTCAGTTGTAATAACTAGCTAAAAGCAGCAGCATAAGTCAAAAGAATAAGAAGTAGTGAAAAAAAAGACTACAGTAGGCATTAGTAGAGCAACTGACTTCTCAGTATTTGGGCATCTTTTCTCTTTAGTATCAAGACTGTATTTCTGGGAAATTTAATTTTGTTCTGAATTCTTTGTAGATAAATCATTATTTTTAATGATATGTCTGTGTTTAGAGTCCTAAACAGGTTCAGAATCCTGCAGTGATAGGGAGAGGAGAAACACTCATAACACCCATATCAAATGCAAGGCAACAAAACAGGCCTGGTTAAGCAGGTTATTGGGAAAAAAAACCAAAAGCAGGTTATTGGGGAAAAAAACAAACTAGAAGTAACAAAAGCTGTATGAGGTTAAGCACAGACTAGCTACATGCCAAATTTATAGCAGTCAGATGGGGTAATTTCTGTATTTCCACTATTCTCATCTTCCTCAGAGGAAGAACACAAAAACAAGAGTTATGGGAGAGAGCCAGCATGTATGTTTGATGGCAAAGTCTAGGACTACAATACAGGCTGCATTTCTCTAGGACCTTCCGGCTACCCGTTGAGATTTTATCTCAGAAATACAAATATGCAAGTTGTGGTGCCAGTTAACAAATAGTTGAACACTTCACTTAACATGATGGGAGGAAACTGGGGACCTTCTGGGAGGGCTGACTAGAAACAGAGTGCCATGTAACAGAGACTTTGGAAAAAGTGTGTTAGTGAGTCTCAAACAGTTGATATATATTCAAAAAGGTATCCAGAAATCTGGGTGGTTATCTGAGCTAAACTGAACCCATCATTATTAAGTTCACTCCCAGAATTAATGGCCATACAGTACAGTATGTGCGTGTTTAGTGAAGCCACAAATAAATTATGAAGGTTAATAAGTGTTTCTCTGAATAAGGAGAATTATTCCTCAGGGAACCATAAAATATGCTATTAAGACCTTAACAAAATAGGCGGCCTCTACCATTTTGAGATTGTGGCTTGTTTTGTTAAATAAGGCAGTAATTGTTTTTGTTTTAATAGTGTGACTGGACAGGTATTCCTGCTTGAGCTCTTTCACTGTTTCTCAGGGTGAGAAGGTCAGATCCAACCCTTTAAAATTTGATTTGGAAAATGGAACCAAGGGGGGAAAAAGTCAAACAGAATGGGGTTATGTGTGTAGTTACAGGTCTATGGGAACACTCACTAACCAGGTACTGCATGCCCAAGTCAGCAACAATCTTCTCCAGGGTGCCAGACTTCTCTGCCCTTCACATATACGCGAATGCATAAGAGAATCAATGCTGTGGATTTTCCATTCAAATGGATGGGGATGACCTTTGCGTAACTACTAGCTGGAGTGACACTAGAGGAGTCAACTCTTGTTTGAAATATCTAAGGTGATGCTGCAACATAACTGCCTTTGAGCATCATGTGCGCATGAATTGACAAATGGTGTCACTGGGAGGACAGTGCTGTATTTGATTAGCATGGTGACACAGGGAGGAAGATCAATCAGGGAGAAACAGCTGTAAGGAGAATAAAAATTAGATACTGAGAGTGACGAGGAAATAAGAATAACAAGAAATTAGCAAAAAAAGTATTGGTCGTTACTTTGGTGGTTCTAGGAGACCTTTGGGATCACCGTCATATATGATGGCAGCATATAGGCAGCAGTAATAAAGTGGACATGCTAGCTGAGTTATGGGCCCTCACAGTAAGCTTCAGAGCTTCACTGGCTCCAACATGAAGTGTTTTTTAGAAGGACACATGGGCTTGTTTACAGCAGTGACCATTGATTTTCAGGGACCCACAAAATCAACATTGCTGTAAATGCTACTCTCTCTTAGTCTGGGCTACAGCTGCACAGTTAAGAGGAATTTCTCAGAGCTTCTGTTGTCCAATCTCACATGGCATGAAGCTTTTATGATTCCAGTTTCTTAGAACCCAACAGAAAAAAATCCCAACCCACCAATCTTTGGTTAGTGTAATGAATTTCAGACAAGCTGGTCCAAAAATGGACCCTGTGGTCATCATGTAAAAGTCAATACTTTCCAGGGGTGACGACATTTTGTTATCATAATATTTCCTTAGGGTTAAAAGAGGAAATAAATGCTCCATCTCAGATACCACTGTGTGATAGATGTTGGCATGTATTCACTATTATAAGTAGTTCCTGATGTTAGAAAATTTGGTCCTGAAGCTAGGTGAAAAGAGCTCAGTTTTGCTGCAGATTTCTGGTTCTAAAGCTAGCAACAAACCTCAAGGCATGAAAATGAAGGCAGAATGACCTCATTCCAATTCAGATGCTGCACATGAACATTCTGTGGGCAGAATTTGAAATTTCTTTCTTGATCTGGGTCCAAATGCTGAAGCAAGAATTGTCTAATCAAACCCAAGAAGAAGCTTGCATAAATGCCTTGAAACAGAACCTGCCAATTTCTGTAGAGCTGTGCTGACAAGAAGTTATTTCTCCTGTGTTAGTATCATTAGAGGAAAGCATTGGAATAAGAAAATAAACAAAAAGACACATTGACTTGAGGTTGAGTGCAAGAATGAGGATAGCTGAAGCTCAGTGGTAGTTTTGACATGGATTTTACTAAATCCCAGGACTTCATGCATTCTGTTTTTCTGTAAATGTTCATAGAGAGCTGAGATGCTGAATATTGAAACCAATATCCAGGTGACAGTTTGTGTCAAGAAAATGTGTGTGTGTGTCTGCAAATGAGTGTGCACACGTGCTTCTTATTAATATATCCTCTCCCTGTTTCAAATTTAACATAAAAACTATTTTTTTAACATGTGGCACTGTCAGAAGATGCAGATCGATGCAAGCTGCTCTGAGCTATTTTCAGTCTGACTGGAAACTACCTTACATTTTGGCCTTGGTTTACTCACAAATATTAGGGTCTGATCATGTCAAGTCCACAGGTGTTACTTTGTCATGCTTTCACATAGAGATCACATTCCTCATTTCCCTTCAGTAGGAAACTGTAATGAATTATTTTAGCTAGTGATGAAAGATTTAATGTACATATTTACTTCATTTAACAAAGGGAAATTGGCTTTTATTTTTAGGGAGAGCTGAATGTCAACTGTATCAATTTTGACTTCCCTTCTTAGGAAGAAGCAACAAGCAGTGCATACACTACAGAATCGGATATTGCAATGGATAATAAGAGAAGTTTTTGAAGAAGATGAAAATCAATTGCTCACTCTGTCAAATTTTTTGAGGAAAAAAAAATCAAGAGGAGACCAGTGGGGAAAAAGACAACTTCTGAAAGGGATGGTTAGTGGTAGAAGTTCAGAGAAGTCAACCAAAGACTGTTTCTTGAAGAGAAGATCATGTGCTGTTTCTTAGTAGAAGCAAGCCAGAAAAAATAGTGGAATATAAAAAAGTCCCAGGGAGGAAGAGTGAGACTCCATGTTTTGAGTTGATGAGTAAAACATGCTTCTTGGTACTTGTTAAGGTTGTAGCACTGGGAAGAAGTTGACTACAGGTTGCTTTTGCACAGTAAGCTGGTGAGATATAGAGGTGCTGCCTTTGCAAGGGGAAGAGTGTGGGTATGTATCCCAATATTCCTATATTTCCAGAGAAATGTGGAGGACTCCACAACTTTAGACAGATGTTTGTAAGCCTAGTGGGAGGTCCAGGTGATCCTTAGTGACTTTGAAAAGTTTGGTAAACTTTTGTAAACATCTTGCAGGGGCCTTTCTTGGCTAATGTCAGCTTCTTAGCTCACCATCCAGTTTCTTCATTTCCTTCTTCTATCCAAAAGCAGTTGCATGTCTGGCTTGAAGATCATTCAACTGTGAGAGTTTCAGTGACTACCAGTATATTTCTTCTTTCTAACTCATTGTTTGGTTTGTCTTCAGCAAAGACCATCACTTTGGTTTAGAAAGAAGCATGTGGTATGGAACTTGTAAACAGACAGTATACATGGGAGTAATAGATAGTTACTTTGACGAAGTAAACTACAATCTCAACAGGATGGAAAATCCACTTCTGGCCACCGTTGTAGTGAATGATGACATTAAGAACAAATAACTCCATAGTGGAAACTGCTCAGAATTTATTTTAGATGGCAAGCACTTGCTTAAATGCAACAATGAGCAAACAAAGTAATTTGTTGAGGCTTGACTCTGTGTTAACGGTATGCCATAGTGTAGCAGGTGTCTATGCGTATAATGGTTTGTTTAATCTGTGTTTCTGAGTTCCTCTGAGTCTGCCAAGAAAAAATATTTAGTACTGGAAATTAAATCTTAAGAGATAATTTGGAAAAAGCAAGTAGCTGGTAGGCCTTGCTGAGTTATAGAGTGGTTTGTGAGAATCTTCCCAAGTGAGAAGGTTCTCAGTCGAGGCCCAGGTGATCTAGAACTGCGTGGCTGTCCTGCTTATACCTGCACACTACCGACTTGATTTCAGGAAAGGAGAAGAGCTCCAGCTTTTCACAAGAAGCTATATATTTTATAAATTTTAAATTTTCACTTCTATTGTCTAAATACGCTTCTATTTTCTTCAGACTCAATGGCTTTTAGAGGTACAAGTCAGTTTAAGACATTCAGAAGAAGAATGTCTAAAATATATACAGAGGGGTCTGTTCCTAGCATCATCCAGTGTGCTTCTCTGAGAATATGTATTTGTTTGTTCTATGAAGGACCTGTTTATCTTTCCCTTTGATACAGCCTTGTAGAGTCTAGATCACAACTGAATGAAATGAAGATAAAATTAAGGTGGTAAAAAATAAAGGAGATAATAGAGGTGGAATGATAATGAAGCATTTACTAAGATTGATTTTGTCTCTTGTTTCAGAGAAAGCTTTATTAATTATTTATAATTTTGTCTATTCTTCCATGATACATCAGTGCCAGTTATTAGTAGGATTGAATTAATATATGAAATCATGTAGATAACCCAAAATGATACAACTTCTGCTCTATACACAGAAAATTATGAATACGTTTAGACTACAATTTTTTCTCTGAGGGACAATTTGCTTAATTAAGTGACATAAGGCATTTTATTCTATAAAGACATAAGTAAAAAAAATGTATATATCTCTTCAATGACTTAAAGATCTGATTTTTTTTTGATGCTGGGTGCAGAATGTCATCCTCATTTTCTTTTGATTGTACTTTGCATAAGCATAAGTTATCATTTGATGGGCAAAAGTGAAAAATTGAGTTTTGGTTGCATTTCTTACATATTTCAATTTTATCTTTCTTAGGATGTTTCCTTTCAAGGACGTATTATTACAGTAGTGGTTTGTAAATAGACACTGTTTAGAGAAGATAAAATAGTTCCAATAGTACACAATACAGTGAAAATACATCAACTCAAATTTAGCTTTACACCGAGAAGCATCAATGAAATGAAAATGCAGTCTTATAAATGTAGGAGATAAACCTCTGTTTTCACTTTTCCAAAGGAAGAACCACATCTTGTGAGGTGCTCAGCATCTGCTGTCCTAATCAATACAGCTGAGAGTTGGCTTTTCTCGATAAGTTTGTACTTCTAGCCAGCAACTGTCCAACTATAAGAAAGCATCATTGTTTGGCATGAGGAGAAAAAAAGAATTATATCTTTTATGGGAGATCTAAATCATCTTGTCATCATATAACTCAAAGATGGCCAAGAATGTTTTCCCTCAAATTTGTTTAAACAAACAAATGTAATTCTCAGGTTTGTGCCATGGAAGCCAAGTTTCCGTCCAGCATGAATTTAGGACATAAAGATTTGTTTGTGGTGGAAACAATGCCAGACACTTCTGCATAGCAGCATAATGGAGCGCTGCTAGAATGCAGCTTATAAAAGCAGATTCAGGAAAACAGAGCTGCTCTGTCTAATTTGGCCTGTGCTTTGTGATTACAATAGCATAATTGTGCAGCCTGGAAGCCTTTCCCTCTCTGCTGAAATGATGCAGTATTCAAACACGTGTGAGATTGTTTCCTCACAAAAGGCCCGAGCCGAAGCCTTTCCATATCCCCCCAGCCCTCCTCCATGTTGGGTCCTCTTCATGCTGCCTGACTTCCCGTGGTGACTCTGTGCTGTCACCTGCCTACTCTGTGCTGTCACCTACGCGTGTCTCTCAGGACATCTCAGTCTCCTGGTACAACCACACCATCTTGTTAGGGCATCTCATTTTCTAGCAGTTTGTGGAGTAAATTTCCCTAAATGGGAGTGTTTGCTCTTCTCCTACTTTAGATAGTTGTACTTGGTCAGTGAAGATTATTTGTGTCAGCCTGTGTGGATACTTGAGACATGCATGAGGGGCGCTTACTGAATGGAAAGGACTCACAATTTGAATTCTTCTGGAGCCTAGTCCAAAGTTTCATGGAAAAGATTTATAATATATTAAAAGAACTGAGTTCCATTTCCCAGACAAGGTGTGAATATACAATAATCTTGTTCCCACAGAAAGACTATGAAAGAAAATAAGGAAAAACAACTTTCCAGTATTGCAATATTTATCCCTTCATGTTCATAGAGTTGTGGAATCATAGAATATCATGATTTGGAAGGGACCTGTAAGGGTCAGCAAGCCAAACTCCTGACAACCCTAATGCTTCCTGAACTTTGTCAGGGTTGGTGCTGTGACCACTTTCCTGGGGACCCTGTTCCAGTGCACAGCCACCCTCTGGGGAAAGAACCTTTTTCTAATATCCAAGTTAAATCTCCCCTAAGACAGCTTCATGCTGCTCCCTTGGTCACCACATAGAAGAGATCAGGGCCTGCCCCTCCACTTCCCTCAGATTCAGTGCTTTTGAATGTTTCATCTATTTCTTTGATAAGTAGTGCCACCCTTCATGCATCACTGACAAAGAAATAAATACACACTGCATTTTGGTGAAAAAAGAATTTCAGTGAGCGTTTCCTGTAAGAGAGAGGAGTATGATGATTTTCCATCAATATGTCATTTGGAAGAAAAAGTTATAATATTTTTCTTGTGAAAGCAAAATTATCTTCTTAAAATACTTAATTTTAGGTATTGAACTTAGAACAAAACCAAAATATTAATTGAGGCTCAGAATATTCCTCTGCTTCATCCCAGATCAAAGTTTCCTTTCCTTTTTGTTTGGGGAAAACATGAGACAACTCTATTAATTTATTCTTTTATCGATGATACAAGACATGATGGGAACTAAATGTATTAAAATGTATTTGTACATACAGTTATATAGAATGCATGTTAGTTACCACTTTTAGAAGCCAGCACATGCACCTAAATACAGAAATGGTAACTTACGGTTATCTTTGTGTTCTTGGTTTCAAAATAACAGCTCCTGAGAAAAATTAATGAAATGTTTCTCAGGTACTTATATGAGAGACTTCTCTAAACACTCTTGCAATCTCAAATTAGTATTTGTGCTAAATATATATATTTTTTAATAGGAGCTCCATTCTGAGGCCTTTTTTTTCTTCTGAAAATCAGACATTTTATCTAGTTTTAGAATATTTTGAGAAAGATCAGTTCAGTGTCTTTTGATCCTGATAGCATTCAGGTCATGGCAGCCAGAGCAAAGGTTTTAGCCTGACACTGAAGTCCAGATCTTGCTCTATGTTCAGATATGTTTTTTTTTAAATTAGAATGATTAATGAAAGGTTAAGCCACTTGCAATTACAGCCTCTGATCAAAAAGAAAGTTGGAAATAGAGAAATCACGCGTGTTTTTTTCTAATGGTGACTGGGGAAAGTAGAATTGGTGATGGTAGAATCTCATGGCCCTTTTGAAGGTCAGAATAAAGCTCAAATAGATAAAGAGATTTCAGATGCCTTATTGCCAGACTCTGTAGTGGGGTATAAAGTCTAAGCCGCCACTCTAGGAGTCATCCATCAGTCACAAAAGGAGGAGAAATTTTAATTCTGTGGCATGTGGTTAATTTGCCTTTAATGGTAGTGGGATCTGAAAAGAGACCTGTGAGTTTATTCTCTTAGTCATTTCTATTGAGAAAATTTAGCATACCCCTCCACGGGAGTTTCTTCTGACTCGTGACTGAGTAAGACCTACTGAAAATCCTGCTGACAGACTTTCTAAAGATGCTTTAGAGTTTACATTTTAGATTCTCTACTTGGTAAATCTTTTTGGGCTGCATGAATCACCTTGGCCCTCCCATTCGAGGGGGTAACATTGTCTCCTGAGGAAAGGTAGACTAAATTTTCCTCTGTGTGTGTCTGTGCAATTGTTTTTTAATGCCTTCCCATACCTAATGTCACTACTGAGTGCTACTGTCAGCAACGGCAGCTCCTGGCTTTGGCATGGCTTGCACACTGGTGTGATCTGTATCACAGTTTGGAAGCTTGGGAAACATTGCATATTTCTTAGAGACAGATATAAGCCACGTTCAAACACAGAAAAAGATGAAGGATTAGTTGTCAGTGGTGACAAGTTTTCTTGTTAAATGTTTGTATATATTTACAGTCTAAATTTCTTTAGTTTCATCTTCAAGTTTTGAACCATACCATCTCCCATCATCTCTTCCCTTCTGAATTGAAAATTACTAAAATGAAGCCTGCTCTTATGTGAACTGTGAAGACACTTCTTTGAGTGATTTTAGGGCAAGAAAGGAAATAAGATCGGAAACCATAGACTAGTCTTGTCGCCACATTTAGCCAGTGCCAAATGGAAATTGAACCACAGGTCCTGAATTATGCTTTTAAGTCCTAAAATGAGTTCTGCTCAGACAAACTTTGCTGACTTTAGTGAAGCCAGGGCAAGCGTATGAGCCTTCCTGAGAAAAGATTTTTGGTTTCACAACAGAACTTAAATCCCACAGATTTCAAGGGGAGTCCAAATATGGTAAAATAAGCAGAGAAATACTTCCTTTTTTGTCATCCGAGAACTACCATTCACAATACTAACATGAAGCTTTTAGTAAATTCCGGGAAGTTTCTTACTACTCGGAGGAAGGGAAAAATCCAGCATAATAAGGGTTGTAGCTGTCTTTTGTGACTGCTGTTTCTACCCTGGAGGTAAACAGGAAAAGGATCTGATATACTTAAAATAACCAAGTTGGTTTAAAGAGGGAATGTGTTATCCTTGCTTCCTGTATGTGAGACAGTTAATCACTGTCAGTAGCCAGCAGCATGGGTTTTCTTACAAAGAAATCCCTCTGTGTCATTTCACAGTATGTACTTTGGTGGCTGTCTTGACTCAGTGACACAAGATGTAGTTTCCTTTCTTCATCATCCTGGGGTGTAATGGGGTTTTCCTGCCCTCTAAGAAGAATTATTTTTTCAATTCCCCTTAGCAACAATGACTAGATAATGAAGCCAAACAAGGAGATACCCTGCAGTTCCTATGATGACACATCTCACTGCTGCTGACTCACCTGATGATACAAGACTTTCTGTTGGTATTTCTATAAATGACAAAAATAAACACCTGCTAAGAAAGTTACCTCATTTGTTATACGTGACTTCTGTGTTGAGCTCTTTTAAGAACTCCAGTTACTTAGTGTTAGGAAATAATACACCAGGATTAGAGCTGCTCTGCACTGTGTTGAAAGATTACAGTTTACCTGTGGCCTTTGTTTGTATTAAGGTTTTTTTGTGGTGAGCTAATATGAGCCAAAGTGTTTAAATTCTGTTCTGGATCTGATTCCAGATTTCAGCAAGCGGGGGAATGCATATTTGCCATAGCAATTCAAGATCTGTCTTTAAAATGGGTAAAAGGAGAAAGCTTATCATCAAGGAGTTATAGTCAGTAACAGTACAAAACCCTCATTTATTTGTTTCATTTTGTTTGTGCCTTAACGTATCATCCTAGAGTATCTATGTAAATATACCTAAGGCTGATGTGAATGAGAGTAGAAAAAAGCTTGAATAATGCTGTATTTTAGAGGTCTAAGAAAACAGGTATTAGTGATTGTAAAACAACTGCTAGCATTTTTGTCCCTATTTAATGGACAGTGGAGGTGTAAGCATTTGGACCTTCTGAAAATCATGCCAGATACCTGGAGGGATAAGTGAAATCTGTTACATATAAATCTGTTAGATTTAAATAAATATAAGTGTAGGTGTTCTTGTGAGAACTTTTCTTTGTCTTCACTTTGTTATTCTGTTTTGCCAATGTGCACCATAGTGTTCCACTTCAGCTATCCAGACATTCTGTTGCCTTCTCTTTCCCAGGTAAATTCAGTCTCATTATTACTGTGAGATGTGTCATTGGCAGCTAAGTGTGGGCCTCGCCAGTACAATTGCTGAATATGGGTATTCAGGGGCAGACTCCTTTACAGGTAAAACCAGAGAATATAACACTGAGTTTCCAACAGCAGTGATCCTAAACATGAGTATTAGAAAAACTTTCATTTCCTTGCCTGGTGTAAAGCTGCCCAAGTTTCTCTGGCATTGGTCTGTGCCATCCACCTTTAGAAATCTTTAGATACTCTTGACTTCCTATTTTCTACTTTAACATTCTATACAGAAAAAAACTACAGAGACATATAACATTTGCATAGATATTAGGATTTGGAAACTAAAGATGCATGAAAAGGAGTTCTTTTTTTCTCCATTTCCTAAGGACTAGTAGAATTACATTGCTCTAGACTAAGGATTTATTAGATCTTATGCTCAGCTCTGAGACATTTAACAACTGTATGGATTTTTCATGACTTTTCAAGATGAAATAATTAGTTTGTTGACTTCGAGGTGACAGAGGCCTGGCTGGGGATTACACAGTTGGCATCAACCATCTGGGGAACACAGACAGGCCAGGGTACAGGGATGGATAATCTGTGGACCCATATAAATAAATAAATAAATAAATTAATTAATTAATTAATTAATTTATATAAATAAATAAATGTGCCTTGCCTACATGCCTAGCTATTCCCTTAGTCAATGTAGATGGTCTTGCACCTTAGACATTACATTCTTGTGACCAGATGGCACAGGTGGTGCAACCTCATGACACCGTTGTGCTGATCCTTCTCCATGGGTTTTCTCCAGCACATGGGGCATAAGTTGTTCCTCTTTGCAAAAACTGTGGTGATTTTATTTGAGTGGGAAAACAAGCTGCCAAAAGAAAAATATGTTCTAAACTGTAATTTTAAATCTCTAGAAAACATTTGGATAGTGAACACTAGAGACTCAATTCTCAACTACATTGGTGATAAAGATCAAGAAATTTGAGAAAAAAAAAATCACTGTCACAGTGGAAATCCTGGGTTCGTGGATTACACTCCCAAAGGAGCAGACGTGGGATAAGGGTGGCTTGTTATGGCCTCCATCTAAGTTTCCATGACTTGTGATGATTACAGCTAAGTTGGCCAGCGTAAGTTGGCAGCTAAGTCTACATTTAAGATGTAAATCCATTAACAGAAATGTCAGTTTACTATAAAGAAGGCTCTTGTGAAATTTCCTACTGAATACAGGGAGGTGACAAAAACACAGTGAAACATTTTGAGATTCCCCATCTATTTTTGCAGTTACAGGAGGTTTGAACAAGCCATAGAAACCAAAGCCTTTAACTGAGCCAAAGCAAATAAATCTTTTTGAGGTTCCTCTCATATCAGTTACAAAGACACTTAAAACCTTTCAGGGACAGATGTGCTGCTGCTGGAAAATAGAAAAGCAAAAACCAACTTAAAAGCACTAAGTTTTTCACAGGGGGCTGGATTTTTTTAGCTATTGGAATAGACGGTTTGTCACAAAGTTTAAAAGCAGAAGGGATAAGATGTAGATTATAAAAGTTAGACAGAATTACAAGTGAATCATTAAAAAGATTATATTAGCCCAAGGTTACAGCCTCACCTCATTACTTTGTACTGACAACTCCTTTGAACAGAGCTAATACTTAAACTAATAACTAAGAAATCAAAACCTATTGTTCAACCATTACTTGTTATTAAACACTTTTTTTTTCAGAATGTTTCATAGTCATCTCATTCATACTGGGCAAAAACACGGTCACAATAACTTTTCCTACTCATTGACTGGTACTTGCATCTTGGTTAAACTGAAACATTATTTTAAATATTACAGAAATGTGTCATTTTACTCAAATAAGGCATCTGTTCCAGGAAAATGTTATGTTTTGAACATTAAAAAGAAGTTTTCTGGTTTTAAAGAAAGCATGCGGACATCAGGATGACTCAGTTGGTTTGAGTGGTTACTATACATGAAATTGTATTGAATTGTGTAAATATTAAAAGTACTTTGAAATAAATCAATTTCCAGAAGAATTAATTTAATTTATGTCTTTGCCTTTGTTTTATGTTTATCTTTCCATTTTACCAACCACTCGGCAAGGGAGAAAATAGCAAACTTTTATGACTGAAAAAGACCAGGAGATTACAAATGTAGTCATGCAGTTTTGGGATTCTGACTGGAGAGTACAGATGAAACATCAGCTGCAACTGAATTCCCCTTAGAGTGTTAAGATATGCCAGTTAAAAGTTTAGGTTTTCTGTAAACACTAGGATTATATCTATGGACTTGATAATTTGACAATTTTTAAAATAAGTGGAACTCAGGGGATATTGAAAACCTTATAAAATAGAATATTCTGAGCAGTCATGTTCCCCAAAGCTGTCTAGAACAAAATAGGGGACAATGAAAGCTGAAGGGAAATTTAAATCCAAGGAACTCTGAAGACTTATGTAAGACTTTCCAGGGAGGTAGGGACGTATTTGTCAATTTGCCTAAACATCTTCCCTCCATATGTTTTCACATTTTGCTCCTAAGCTTTTAATGCATTTTACATTAAACAGTCATTGAATAAAACGAAAATTGCCCTGGGATAATTTCCGAATGCAGTTTTCTTCCTTTGAGTGGTGTGTTCTGCCCATCAGGCTACAGATCTGGTGTCTCGCCTGCTGCTGCCCCGGCTGGGAGAGCCCTGACTTCTTGCCCACCTGCTGTCTGTGGGAAACATCCTTCCAGGGACAGAGTGGTATAACCCAAAGCTAGGTATCTAGGGTATCCTAGAGCAAAAAAGGCAGAGGGTTTCGTCCTTACGCTGAGAGAAAACAACATCTAGGTCCAGGACTTCTGAGAGATGTGCTGGAGCTTTTGGTATTCATGGAGCTCTGCAGCACAAGACTGCCTCAATGGCAGGAGCACCTGAAACCTCGGGGTATCCTCAAAGCACACAGGTCCCACAGGTGGGACTGCCCTGCAAGCACTACCATCCCTGCATGACTGGGTTTTATCCCAATGGATATTAATAAAACTTTATTTGGAGAAACTGTGCTTCAACATCTGTGATGGAAATAGCTTTTTGAAGAATGGGTTTAAAATTACAGTTGTGGCACTCTGAAAGCACCCAGTTGCCTACCCTGGGGGTAAGGTCCTGTCTGCTAGTGAAATGTGAGTCACAGTGTTATGGCTTTTTAAAGCATTCGGCTGTTTAACATCAGTGTGACTCTGATGCTGTTATATATGGGCACCTGTGCGTGCTTAAGCAGCTGATTCAATGGATGTTGATGAGAGAGAAATGGCCAGATTTTTTGGTCTGAGTTTCTCACCTGAAAGTGGAAGCTGGAGGAGAATTTTTTGAAGAGGGGATAAAAAAAATAGGGTGTGTGAACTGTTGATCCTCACTGTATTTGTGGATATGCTATGGATTGGAATGGACTAGGACAGTGCTCCTTTTACAGGCAGAAAGAAAAGAAATTAAAATGGAAAAAAAGTTCCTTGCCCAGTTCAGATTAATTCTAGAAAGTATTGTTTTGCCAGAAAAGTTACAGACCTCATCTAGAAACTAAAATAAGAAGACACAGCAGCTAAAGCCTCTCACAAAGATACCTTCTGACATTTGTCTCATCTTTCCCTTCATCCTTAATGCCTACAATGCTGAAAACTCTTTCCTAAGCAAGAGATTTGCCTGGATGCAACAGCAAGACAAAGAAGCTATGTGCCCCTGTGGAAGGGAGGACCAGAGACTGCTGTAGAGCAGCTTTTTATTCTGCAGTTGCATGTGAATATTGTCTTCACCTGCTCTGGGAACACTAAAGACTCCTTGCCTGACTTTTATGAACTACTGGGCAGAAAGATCCTGCTACTTGCTGGTCCAAACAAGGCGATGCAGCAATGGCTGCTGTCCACTATGGCTGATGTCAGGCACTGCTATTCAGCTTCTGCCCACTTTCTTTCAACTCCTGAGCTGTTGATTGCCTTCTCCAACTGCTCCTGCCTGCACTTCAGCCAGCAAAAAAGGGTAAAACCCTCTGTAATCTAGTGAGGCTGAAATATCAATGTGCTGGCTTAGAGCTGACCTGAAGCCTTTTGGAGGCTGTGAAATCTCATCTGGAAATGTCACAATAAGATACTGAACACTACTGTTTAGTTCATGAGCACTCTACAAAGTAGTTGGGAAATTCCCTTATTTAAGGAAATGTTGTAAACTTGAATTGAAAATTCATGCAAAATGAATAGTCTGAGAAAAAAGAATGCAGTCATTTTCACGATGCTTTAAATGTTTTCTATAATATTCAATTAAATCTATTTTGACTTGCAAAATTAATTCTGTCTATTTGTATTCGATATATGTGGCAATAACATGAAAGTCAAAATGCAATATTTCCCCCTGAATTTTTGTGTTTATAGTTGATGCAATTCTGTAAAATAGCTTGCTTTTGGAAAAACTGATTTTTTTTACTGATGGGATGTGTTAATAATGACATTTTAATTAGGTTTATATAGAGTGTATTACCGCCTACTGTTTTGATACCTTCTCTTCCAAAATTGACATAAACCAGAACCCCCAAAATTACACAGAAAACATGAAAGAAATGCTCAGATTGTTGATTTGAAAGTACTGTGGTGAAGTCTCATGGTACCCCTATTTTATTCATTTTCCCTTCTATGGAAATTGTTGGTATATTTTCTGAAAGCTGGTTTTGTCATACTGTTGTATCCCGAATGATTTTGGACACCACTGAAAAATCATGGTTAGAGGGAGTGTGTGAAATGTCTGGACCTCTGAAAGGTTCAAGCATGGAATGAATGTACTTCATTATCCCAAATGTAGGATGCCTTCTGCATTCATAAAGCAGTACTTTTTTCAGTAGATGAGTTCTGGGAAAATAGCTAATGATTCATGAAAAAAATCCTACTTGCACACAGTTGGATGATCATCTTACTGCTACTTGCTTTTTTTCTAAGCACGAATTTGGGTGTGGGTGCACAGTGGCATGTGGATAGGAGAAGGGGGGACTGTGTGTGCATGTGAGTTTATATATGGAATTAATATATGGATTGGGATATTCTTTTAAAGTCTGTAAAGTGTGCGTGCTGCTTTTATTCATTAGCACCTACAAAGGACTAATTGCCATCAGGCATGTAGGTGGAATTTTTGGCAGGAGGCAAGAAACGCAATAGGTTTGATGACAACCAATGATCTGCCAAAGCCTTTTCAGAAGAAGCAGCTAGTTGTCACTCACCCACCCCTTTAAATTCAAATGCAGATGCTTCCAGGGGGTGTGTGGCACCCATCCAAGTCAGCACTTGAAATGGAGGGTTTCTAACACTGTATGTGCAGACCACGCTGTAGCTGTGACTGCTGCCTAATGCATGAGGTGAGAGGGACATGTGAAAGCTGAAATGGAGATGGGAGATCACAAGATGCTCTGGCCTTTCTGCCATAGTGACTAGAGGGTAACAAGGACCCTGCTTGGTGCTATGTCCAGTGGGACCTCTCACTGGGGAAGCCAAGGACAAAAGCTGGCTTTAGTCTTTTAAACCCCATAAGAGCTCTCACGGGAAACTCCGGATTTACAGGGATGACTTTGCAGTGCCATGGTTGATCATGCCAGGCTGGTACCCTCATGGCTAACTGATGGCATTGGATTTTTGGCACCATCAGTACCAGGTTCATGTCCCCTGCTGTAGGAGCAGAGAACACTGACACGCCAGGAGGTCAGATAGGGCCCATCTGACCATTGGCCTACCTTCAGAGGTGATGCTTTTGCCCTCTTATCCATTCAGTTCTTCAGAAATTAAATCTCTGATAGGAATTCTCAGAGAAGTGCAGCATAAAAAAATTATGTGGCCAAAAACTGCCTGTATGTTAAGAACTTGTACTGTTGGGAACAACACATCAGCTGTTGGTTAAAACTTGCCTAGTCTATATGGAGTCTGCAGATGGATATCTGTCATGTGGTAAAGCACTATGAAATGTTGGTATGAAAAATATTACACTAACGAAATTTTCATATTCCATCAAAATTAAGCAAATTAAACCATTTGAAAAAAACAAAAACTAAAAAACAGAGCTAAGACTATATTTGGTCTCAGCCTATGCTTTTTCAGCTATAAACTCTAAGAATATACGTAATCCTTTAACTAGTTTTGCAGAGCAGGTATTAACTCTCTCACTCTTGTGATTGAGGGGATTGAGATGGGTGTCTTGAGTGTGGCTCAAATTCTTTTTATACCCTGAGTCATGGGGACTTCTGACTGCATTCCTCTCCTGTCACCTCAGATGACCTCCTTCTCCTCTCCCTTCCCTCACAAAAGGAGCAAGAGGTTGTAGTTCTGCAGGAATGTGGCATTTATCACCTAGTGTGCTCCAGGAAGATTAGTAGGATTGCTACTTCATACTGTGTTTGTTTCTATATAGGCCATACTCTTTGTTTCATACCCATAAACTTTTGTTCACTTTGGAGTTAAGCTGTAAGAAGTCAATACAGAAATACATGAACTCTGTGTAGCTGATCATGTAAAATAATAAAATATCACTCCGAGAAAAGGGGGTGGGCAGTGAAAAACAAAATTATTTTATATATTATACAGAAATTCACATATTGGACTAACTGTGGTAGTGTAAAATTCTTTCCATAAAATAATATTTTATCTCAAGTGTTTCTTAGGGCAGTTATGAGACGAATACGTGCTTGCTAATCGCTTTGACAGCTTCAAAAAAAGGGCTATGAAAGTAATAGTTATTTCTGTTCTGCTTTTTTCTGTATTTTCCATATTGCAATTGTGATCAGGAATTGGAACATCTACTTTTATCAAATGGTGGGTGGTATCTACTTCTGTTCTTATGCCTATTTCTCCAAGTCACAAACTGACATCAGAATAACAAATAAAGAGGAAACGTAATTGTGTGGTCCTATATTTCATTTCTTATAATGTCACAAAGAGAACTCAATCAAATAAAAATAATTCTTCATTTACTGCACATGTAATTGGTATGCTTAGGCAGCAAGTTATTCAAGTTAGTGAGACAATTACTTCAGGGCCAAATTCTGTCACACTTCATCATATTTCATGTAACTTCTTGCCAAATAATTTACAATTGGCCTTTAAGGGGAGGAATTCATTGTATCAGAAGTTACATGGTAAATTTATTTAAGAAGGGGATCTCCGATTTGTTGGGGTCTGATGGTCTGTGGAGCCTTAAAAAAGGTAGTTCATGCCTTCATAAACACTATTGTCCTTATTTTCATTCTTTGAATTTCTTTGAAAGGCTGCTTTACAAACACAAGTCTAATTGCTTCTGCTTTATATTTAATTGAACCTATTTATTATTTGTTACACAAGTGTCATGGTTTGACGCTGGCCCAATGCCAGTGCCCCATGAAAATATATTTTCTTCAACTAACTGCTGTGAGATGTGACCAGGAACAGAGCAGAGCAGGCTCAAGCTTAGAAAGAGAGGGAAAAAAACCCAACTTTATTAACCGACACTAAAATAACAGAAAGAGACAGGGAACAGAATGAAAACTTTCCAAACATTCTTCCTCCTCCCACCCAATTTCCACCAAAGCACAGTGAGACAAAACCTTGGTAACCTGATTAAGTTACCCCCACTCAGATAATCAATTCTCAGTCCATCAGGGGAGAGAGGAGTCTCTCTTGTACCACAGTCCTCCCCACGAAACAGGGTTGAAACTCCCCATGTTTCCTTGTCACACATGGCACTGCCCGGAGAAACTCTGCCATCGTGACATGCTCCTTCCATGTACAGTGCTCTCACCACCGTCCATGGACCGAAACTGCTCATAGGGCTCTTCAAGGATGCTTTGCCAAGTGTCAAAAACTAACCATGTCTCATTTTTGGGACAACAGTCCCCCCCATTTTCTCATCCCCTGGGGCTGAGGGTCTTGAGAACAGAGCTCTTCTTCTCCCTNCCTTCACTCAGGAAAGGGTTAAAAGTCTGAGCTCCGCTGCCCTCAGGAGACTGAAATCTCATGGCTCCCACACACTGTGCACCTTCCCCACCAGCTGCCTCCTCTGCCGGCACAGGCTCTCTCTCTCTTGCTCTCTTCCTCTGGTGGGGCAGGGGGAACAAAAAACATTTCGGTCTCTCTCCACCCCTCCGTCCTGCAGGGGCTGGCCCGGTTCCATTCCCTTCCACCTTCTCTCTCTCTCCGGGGCTCCGGCCTACCTCAGGCTGGGCCTTCATGGCTCCCCCTCCCCCACCCAGCCTGTGGCTAGGCAGGGAAGAGGAGATGTGCACCTCTGCCAGACCAAAACAAAAGAGAGGGAACTTTGGAAGTTCTCTGCTTTTAACCCCCTGTGTTCTCAGAGGCGACTTGTATCTTCAGTGGTCACACCAGGTGTCAATATTCAAATCTGACCACTGATTGGTTTGGCTAAAACTTCCCAAAAAACTCACTTCCTTTCAAACCAAGACAACAAGTGTTGCATTTTGTTTTTCAAGTCCAGGGTGACTACATTATCTTGTGATGCTTGTGAATGTTAAGCCACTGATGCTTGTAGGTGAAATTAAGGTTGCCTTAGATATAAAGGCAAGGTTTCAGCCTGAGCATGGTACTGCTGAGAGATGGAGATATGTAGCCTTTTCTATCCTTGGGGTGAACTGCAGTCCTTCAGATTATTGTAATCCATATGACAACTAATAATTCATCAAATAATATTTGTTATCCAAATACTGGCCAATGATCCCAGGTGTTTTGGGCTCTTCATGCAACTGCTTTGTTTCACTGGTAATTTTCCTATGAAGAACTTGGGAGATGTTTCTTTTGGTGAAATAACCTTGACTACAGCTCCCTTTACTTTTGCTTTACTTTTTTTGGCTAGTGGATTTGCATGATCAGGCATGGTCTTGGCTTCTTTTTCTCTCTTGAAAGAGAGGCTCACTTCAGCAGTAGGATCAGTGTAATAGAGAATTTCTTCTTAAAATTTCAGTAGCTCTTGTCCTTCTCTTCTTGGAATTGGAAATGCAGTAATTAGACCTGAGGTAATCCCTGCAGTACTCATGAAGCATGGTCTGTGGCACCATGTGTTTAACTTTAAAAAAATATACACTGTTACTTGCTTGGAATCAACATTTCTGGATCAGGTCATAAAAATTCCCAATAAATAATATTTTATAGCTCCTTTAGGTAGCTTTTCCAGTGCTTCATAACCATTATAAATAGACATGTAGAGAAAACTTTGCTGCAAATTAAGCCCCATTTTCTCAAGCTACTCCAAGTGCATATGGAAAACCTTGGTCACCATCATCTCTGTAACTGCTTCTTTATTATTTGCAGGCTGTCATTATGTTTTTGCTTCCCTGTCTCCCCCAGAGTAAAAATGACTAATTCCTTCATCTTTTTCTCATGCTAGACATTTCTCTGGTCTCACAAATTTGCCTTGATTGATCCTATGGCATGATACTGAAAACCTGCCTCAATTCTGTATTTGAGGCCTCACCAGAAACAAGCAGAGCAACACAATTACTTTTGAAGCAAAAATAGTTGAACCAGAGCCTGTTTAAATAAACATTAATGTTTAACTCAAAGAAATTATGAACTATGGCTATATGGGTATTTCTGAGGTTGAATGAATCAGGAGGATGTACTGCATTTCCAAAGAGAGAGATACAAGAATGTGATTTCCTAATACACAGTTTTACATTTCTAATGGAACTGGACTCCACAAGTTGCTGTGTTCTCTATTTGGTGTTTGTTATAAACAGACATTGCAATTTGCCAGACATTAAACACATCTGAGCATACCCACAAGTTAATTTGATGAAACATCTGTGTGCATATGTGTATAAAAAACACGAAAGGAATTTTTACTGTAAAAGATAAGAGCAACTCTGTAGAGTTGCTTTTTATTATCTTTTTTTTTCAAAGTTATAGAAGTGTTTATGAAAGAAAGAAAGAGGAACAGAAGTGAAATGGATGATTCTTTTTTAGACTGCTTAATAAAAAGGTAGGATTTTCCAGTTGTGCAAAGCACAGCTTGATGAAAAGCCTGTCTGTTGATCACCTAATTTAATGTTGGTAGAGAGTCAACATTAGTTTACATTATTATTTATGAGGAAATGATTTAGAGCATGATGTCAAGTTTCTGTGCTTCTTTGAAAATGGAGAGACACATTTTTAAACTTCAATGTTGAAATTTATGCTTCTAAATCTAAGTTTAAATTTCTTAAATCTTGAGAGGGGAGGGGTTTGGTGTTTGTTGTGGATATTTGATTTTGAATTTTTGGGGTTTTTTTGGTGGATTGTGTTGAGGTTTTTTGGGTTTTTGTTGTAGTTTGCTTGTTTGGGATTTTTTTTGGCAAGCTAAGACAATCCAGTGACTTGGGTGTGGATGTTAGTGGAACCTGTATGTTCTTTTTATGACATTACACAAGGTCCGTTTTAAAGTGTCTGAGAGTGGATTTTGGTCTGACAGACTTAAAAACTGAGTGATAAGCTACAGAATAATAGGACCTGTTTTAGAAACCTCATTTATGAATAATATGATTGTTTTGGCTACTTCAACATCTTCATGCAAGCAAAGGATTCAACAAAGCATCTCAATCTTAACATCATCATATTTCAGGGAATGCTGAAGTACACACCTTCCAGTAAGCAAACACTAGCACAAGTGTCTCCCCTGGGAATGGGAGGGGAGGGGAGGGGANGGAGAGGAGAGGAGAGGAGAGGAGAGATCATACCATGTCTGATAGCCAGTTATATTCTGTACCAAAGAATGTGTATCTGTTGAATGAATGGATTTGTTTTGCATTTATCCTTAAAAGTTGTTATTATTCCACATCTCTGTTTCTATGAATCATTCAGTAATGTTAAACAAATTCCCAAAAGTGAGCAAATATTAGTCACCTATTTCCTGACTGATACAGGTAGCTGCGTGGGTGGACAGGTGGAGGCAGGTCAGACTGTAGCTATCGCTATATTTTCAACATACCCTTTCTGCTAACTACAGTTTTCTTTCTAATCCCTTGAACAGATCAACTACATGGAGACAGGAGTAGAAGCATTATCCAGGCATTTCACACATAATATTAGCATTCCTAATATTAACATTAATAATGATAATGACAGGCAAATATCCCAATCATAATAGACAACTTTTTTTGCATGGGGTAGTACACATTTCACATGGATGACTTACCTGTGTATAGGCCTCCATGATTTCATAATAGGATGAAGGCAACAAAAACTGAAAAGGCATTTTTCTCCCCTTACTTTCAAAATGAAAAGTACAACTGTGCTTGTTTTAGCAAATGATATTAAGACCACTATATTTTAGAGATGCTGTGTCCAGCTAGGAAATGTTTGATCTTTGAATAAGAAGGAAGCCAGACCATGTCATCCTTCACTCCTGATGCAACTCTCCTAAAATCCCAGCCTATTGTTATCATTCTGTCACATTAGGTCTGTCTTGCCCTCCAGTTGCTGTTCTGTTCTCCACCAAAGTTATTTTCAACAAATCCAGTTCTGTGGTGTGGATTCTCTTAGTCGAATTCTCTTCTATATGTAAAAATTTTTGTTCTTTCTCTGCAACTTTTGTTTTGTGTGGCTTTGTGCCATATTTCTCTTTTTTAATGCTGGAACATCTAAATAACATAGCTTGAATAGGCTACTTGAACAAAAATTTCATGAAGTTCTATCATAGAGTGGTTTGGGTTTGGAGAGACCTTAAACATCATCTGGTTCCAACCCCCTGCCATGGGCAGAGAGACCTTCCACTAGACCAGGTTTCTCAAAGACCAGTCCTGGCTGGGCTCAAATTCTTCCAGGGATGGGGTATCCACAGCTTCTTTGGGCAACATGTTCCAGTGTCTCAACACCCTCACACTAGAGAATTTCTTCCTAATGTCTGAAGGTAATCTACCCCCTTTCAGTTTAGAGCCACTCCCCCTTGTTCTAGCACTACATGCCCTTGTATAAAGTCCCTCCCCAGCTTTTTTACAAGCTCCCTTTAGGTACCGAAAGGCTGCTATAAGGGGAGCCTTCTCTTCTTCAGGATGAACAACCCCAACTTTCTTGTCTTGTCTTCATGGGAGAGGTACTCCAGCCCTCCGAGTACTTTTGTGGCCTGCCTGTGGATCCACTCCAGGAGTTTCACATCCTTCTTATGTTGGGGACCCCACACCTGGATGCCAAACTCCAGGTGGGGTCTCACCAGAGCAGAGTACAGGGGTATCATCCCCTCCCTTTCCCAGCTAGCCACACTGCTTTTGATGTGGCCCAGGACACTGTTGGCTTTCTGGGCTGCCAGTGTGCACTGTGTCAGGGTTTGGCGCTGGCCCAACGCCAGTGCCCCCATGAAAATGTACCTTCTTTAACTAACTGCTGTGAGATGTGACCAGGAACAGAGCAGAGCAGGCTTAAACTTAGAAAAAGAGAGAGAAACAAAAACTTATTAACCTACAAACTAAAATCAAAAACACACAGGAAACAGAATGAAAACCTTTTAAACCATTCCTCCTCCTCC
>VZSE01007212.1:629752-798970 GCA_013398275.1 Promerops cafer
AGAGACGGTGCCGCTCCCTGGGCTACCACGGGCGAAAGAGAGCGAACTCTGGGAAATCTCTGCTTTTAACCCCGTGTGTCTTCAGAGGTGACTCACGTCTTCAGTGGTCACACCAGGTGTCAATATTCGAATCTGACCACTGATTGGTTTAACTAAAACTTCCCAAAAAACTCACTTCCTCCTAAACCGAGACACACTGACAGGTTGCATCCTGCTTTTTGTCAACCAATATTCTCTAGTCCTTTTTCTCAGGGTTGCTCTCAAGTCATTATTCAACCATCCTATATTCATTTGTGGGATTGATCTGAGCCACGTGCAGGACCTTGTGCTCTGCTTTGTTGAACTTAGTGAGGTCTGCACTGGCTCATCTCTCAAAAGTGTCAAGGTGCCTCTGGATGGCATTATCCCTTCCCTCCAGTGTGTTGACTGCCCCACACAGCCTCGGCACATGTGCTGAGGATGCACTCTATCCCACTGTCCACTGAGAGAGCTGTTAAACAGCACTGGTTCCAGTGCCAACCCCTGAAAAACACTATTCATCCTAGAATAGGATGGTTTTGGGAGCATTCAGTGTGAAGTCCTCACTATTTTAGGAGAGTTCAGACTGTGTCAGTTCAGCCTTCCTAAATTATCAGACCCAGTGGCAAAAATTAGTCTTGGGTTTGTGCTCTTGCTTCAAACATGAGATGTCAGGACTATAAAGATAGGTTAATTAACCTAATACGCACTCCTTCAGTGAAGACAGAACAGAAACAGAGGGTCCTTTGCTTTATGGGAGTGTACAGTTTGGCAATACTAGTCTGACATCTCCCCCCTGGACATTGTCTTGGAAAGATTTTTTGGGTGCTTATATGTGAGATGTGCTACACTTTAACTAGTATTTACTAGTATGTTTAATAAGCAAAGTGTTATAAAATATTCCTTGGAGGACATTTCTTATCATGGTTCTGCAGAACCCTTCTGTGTTTGGATTAGCCTCTTTCTTTAGGCCACCAGACAAAATCCTTTTATAAACTACAGTCAGAATCAGTGTAAGACTTTAGTACCTCTTTAGATGTCCTTTCTAGCTTCAGCCTTTTGTTGAGACTTCCTATTGCACATTAGATCTGAGAATAGACCTATCTTGATTTACAGTTCACACAAAAGGTGTTAACCCCACACTGACCATGGATAAAAATTGTAACTGGCTGAAGTCAATACCTCCTGTTTAAAAATGTATGGTAAGATGGTGAAGCTCCAGATTTCTTAGGGTTGCACTCTTGGGAGTAAATTGTACATAAATCACATTAGAGTTCTTAGGCTATTCCTCTTTGCTTTTATAAATGTAGTTGATGTTACATAAATGGACTCAGCAATTTATGCCAAATCACTGTGTCCAAACAATGTCAGTGTTGCCAATTCTTGACATATTATCAGATGACAATGCTTTCTTCACAAAGACACTCATGTAAAAAACCCAAAAGGAAAGGGTAACAGAGAAATCCTAAAAGTCCTAATTTTTTATTGTGTTATAAACTATAAATACGTATATAAAAGTATATAGACTGCCTTAAGTTAATCAGTAAGTCATTAATAACTTAAATTATTTACAATTCATCAGGAGATGGGACGGGGAGAAAAGCATGCAAAAGATGGCTCTTGATTATTCTCCTTTTATATATAGCGCAGTTCTCGTCAGTAATGAATACATTAACCAAACAAATGAAACCCTGATTACTCTCTAAAGCATTCTGACACCATACCTCATGAATCCTTCTGTGGGGAAAGTGTCCACTCAATCACCAACCAACCTTTTTGTGTGTGCCTTACTTTGTTTTTGTTGTAAGTACATCTTGGCTGATATTAAAATTTAATATAGTTTATACAATTAAAAACTTGCTCAATTTTTAAAAATATGGTACAACTTGGATTGCATTTCATGTGGTTTAACATGTTTAGAGAATTATTTTAAGAAGTTTTATCATTGTAATTAAATGCAGACATTTATAGATGTTTCATACCTGAACGTTGTGTTTGGGTGATGAAAAGTCTGAAGTTAAATCAGCCTGACTATGCCATAGTAACAAATAAAATTTCATGTTTATAGTATTCTACTTTTTTTTTGTAAGGTCTTATCACTCAGTGATAAGGGAGTATGTTCTCATCGATGCCTGAAGAGTCTATAGCTGCCAGCTGTAGCCCACCTCTTCCTGGAGAGTCATGAAATGAGCTGTTGCAGCATGAAAATTCAGGCTCACTGTTGGAGAAACCTCACTGTGAGCTGTTCAGAGTCATTCTCACTGGCACAGCTGACTCGGCTCTACTGTCTGCGTGGCTCATAGAGAAGCCAGATGGGTCATCTCTCATTTCTGGCTGTTAGCCTTATGGAAAGTTGAGGAGAAACCCATGGCCTTGAGGTGTCTCTTACATACAGCAGAGGCCAGCAGCAGTTTTGCCTTATTTAACTGGCACAGTGAAACATGAGGAACAGTCTAGCAGATGTAGAAATAGTGATAATGGAGGTCACTCCTAGAAAGTTTTGTGATTCTCTGCCATGTGGTGGCTGGAGGATTTTTTGTTGTCTTCAGAAATGGAAGTAGGTTTTACAACCAGTTCAAGAATTGTTTCTGTTCCTTCTCTGGTGGTCCCTGAGTACCACACTGTTGGGAAACCTGTAGGAAATCCCGAAAGATTCTGATGCCCAGTGTAGACACTGCTCCAGGAGCGCCCTTACTCATAAGATAGATGTCCTGTATGTCTCTGCTTGTTAGATGAGAGAAAGGTGAAGATCACAGTTCTGAAAGGCCAGAGGAATGTGAGGGACAGGGTAGGATATGTGATAGTTCCTGAATTTGCCTTTGTAAAGCTCATAATTTTGTAATAAGCAGAGATATCCCCAAAGCAAACAGCAGTTCTGAGTTGAAACTCCATGAGTTTGTGGGATATATTGTTTTTGGTATTTTAAAATAAAAAGAAAAGAAAGTTGTTAGATCATTGAAGGCATTTTCAGTAGTTGACAGATCACAGAATAACAGAATGAGTAAGGTTGGAAGAGAGGACAGTGGGTCATCTGGTCCAATGACTGTGGTGGTGGGTCTTTCTACTTTGAATAATAGGGGGTATGGAAAGAATCTGTTAGGAAGCCTCTGGGATTGATTGGAGTTTTCACTGAAAAGGCAGAGAAAACACTTTAACATCCTCCTTTTTTTTCCCCCGTCTTGTTTTTGAATTTTTATTCTTTCCTGAATGTACTGGGAACTTGCCATGTTCTGGGTCAGGAAAAAGACCACAGCCAGTTTATTATTATTTTTCCTTTTAATGAAGCTGATTTCTTTTCCCAGCATGTGCACTTTGCAGTCCACTGGTTTGGACAGGAAAATCTGTCCTTGTTAAGAGAAATACTGAATAAAACAGAGCTGTTAGCCCATATCCAAAAATATTCTATGTTTTTGTTTTGGGTTCTGCTGGAAACACTACATTAACTTTGCCTCAGGACACTAATTAACAAACTGGCCATTAATTGCTGGTAATAAGGAACTTGTCAGCAGTCATTGTTCCCTTAAACTGCCTAAATTCAAGAGGACAAGTTTGGAAGAAAGCATCCCTCTGAAAGATCCCTGTCTTTTCTCTCAAATGAGAGAAACTCTCAGTAAGTGAATGAAAAGGACCTTGGGACCTCAGATAATGTTATTTTCTAAAGCAACAGCGATTTGTCTAGAAATGGCCAGTAATGTGATGCTAGAATAAGTTATTTCCTTGATAATGCTTCTTGCCTTTGACTGGAAACAAGCGTCACTAAAAATAGTCATGACAGAAAGTGATTCCATTCCCAAGGATTTAAGTGGTAGTCATGTATGTATTTCTTGCCTGTCTGCAATTCTCTTGTTTGTATAAATAATGAAATGGTGACAGATATGTGTGGTGACATTACAGTCAGCAATAACAGTTGCTGCCATTTACTCTAGAGGTGAAAAGTTGGCCTGAAAATGGAACAGGTATCTTAGGCCCCAGGGCATTGGGAAAGGGTTATAGTACTTGGAATTAGGGGTTGAAAAGCATTACACTAAACACAATTAATCGTAATGTTCAGGGAATTCGTAGGCAGCTTCTGACTTCTTGTATTCCAGAGGATACAATGCTTCTATTTTCATAGTTTCTGATTTTCAAAGATGTGAAAAAGGACATAAAATCAGATAAAATTCTGATTCAGAGGAATTAGCAGTGGGCTCTTATATTCTGAAAGTTATAAGAAGACATGTAAAAAAAACCCCCATGCCCACAACCCCCCCCAAAAAAAACAACAACAACAAAAAAACCCCAACCAACCAAACAAAAAATCCAGATATTTTTACTTAGAACAGAAATCCAGAACTCTTGAAAATGAGAGTTTATTGCTCTGCTAATGTTTGACTTTTCTTTTCTGAGCTAAGGACACCAGTTTCTCCATTGATGAAACATGACAAAAGTGATCATTCCTTTTTATCCTCCATCATGTAACCTTTTTATCCTCCATCATGTAACCTTTTTATTTCTTTTCCTAACTTTTTAAATAACCTTTTAAACACCTGGTATTCAAGGAATTTTACCATGAAATTACTGTGAGAAGGGATAGAATTAGATTATCTACTATAGTATCTCTGTCTTTATTTTAATATCTCGTGTTGTTGTGGGAATTTTGAGATATATATGTTGCTTAGATATACACTGGTGTTTGGATTATAAAAAACTTGTCAAATAAATTTGATGATTGCAAAGTGGATCAATGAAGGAGTAAAACTTGCTAACATTTGAAATTTAAATGTATTAATGCATAGAGGAGTGTTGTTTCATATTCAAACTGAAAAAGTTTTTTGAAGAGTCACAGCTCTTAAATCAAGGAAATAAATAACAAAATTAGATGCCACCCCCCTCTACTTCCTTCTACCTTCAATCACCTTGCAAAAATTGGGGAAAAGCACTTGAATTTCTGACAAGAAAAGAAAACATACAAATGCACATATCTTTGCCCTAAATCACTGCTAGTTTACTTATGCTTTTAGTTTATGTATACTTTTTCGAGACATTTTGATATTATGGAGAAGTTTTGGGGTTGGGAGCTTGAATAGATTTTTTATTAATTTCTGAATATTTTTTCATTTTTGCCTTTATTAAAGATGTACAGTGGAAAGAAGTGTAGAAAAACAAAGTTTTACCAAACCCACACATTTGTAAAAGAAAATACAAACAACGGGAAACAGAAGTTTAAAGAGACTCCAAGCTGAGAAAGATTTAGAGACCTTATGGTGCCAAAATCAAGGTCTATTAAACCTGATAGAGTTTTTTTAAAAAGGATTGAGTGTTCATCCCTATTAAGCCAGATCTGACTAAATGAGTGTGGTCGGTTGATCTTGACTGGTTGCCAGATCCTCACCAAACTCTCTCTATCACTGCTCCTCAAATGGTCAGGGGAGACAAAATATTACAAAAATCATGAGTCTTATCAGGAAGCAACATAACAACAGGGCAAAACAGACTTGACTGGGGCAAATTAATGACATTTATTCAGTTTTTTGCCAATCAAAATCAGAGTAACGTAATGAAAAATAAACTCAAATCTTCAAATCACTTCCCCCAACCCTCCCTTATTTCTGTGCTCAGCCTCACTCCTGATTTCACTACCTCTTCTCTACCTCTAGCACAGGGAGATGGGTAATTGGGGTCACATTCATTTGACAAGGTCACAACTTGTCTCTGTCAGTCTTTCATTTCTCACTTATTTCCCCAGCATGGGATTCCTCTCAAAGGAGACAGTCCTTCATGAACTTCTCCAACGTGAGTCCTTTCCACAGGCTACTGCTTTTCTAAACTGCTCCAGCATGGGTCTTTTCTGTGGGGTCATGAGTCCTGCCAGCAAATCTGCTGCAACATGGGCTCCTCTCTTCATGTCTCCACAGGTCCTGCCAACAAACCTACTTCAGTACAGGCTTCCCACAGGGTCACAGCCTCTTTCAGGCATCCACCTGCTCCAACATGAGGTCCTCCAGAGGCTGCAGGTGGATATCTGCTCCACTGTGATCCTCCATGGGCTGCAGGGACACAGCTGCTTCACCACGGTCTGCACCACAGACTACAGAGGAATCTCTGCTGTGATGCCTGGAGCACCTCTTTTCCCCCTTTCCTCACTGAACTTGGAGTCTGCAGAACGGTTTCTCTCACATATCCTCATTCCTCTCTTCCAGCTGCTGTTGGGCTGCAGTATTTTTCCCCTTCTCAAATATGTTGTCCCAGAGGCTCTGCCACTGTTGCTGGTGGGCTCAGCTGTGGCCAGTGGCATTGGCTCCATTAGGTATAAGAAAGCTTCTGGCAGCATCCTGTAGGATCCTATAGGCAACAGTCAGATGACTTAAGGCATTCTGAGTGATGAACTATTGCCTTAATTTGGGCCTGTTTTATCTAAAGTAAAGAAGATGGAGTAAAGATATGATGAAAGTCTTCAAATATTTGGAAGACTGATGCAAACTGCAAAGAATTCTTTTTTTAGCATGCCCATGTAGTAGAAATAATGAGCTTATATTGCACAGATTAGATGTTAGGAAAACTTTTCTAACAGTAAGAATACTGGTGAGTTTCTGTAGACTGCTGGAAAATTTATGTTGTTCATAGGCACTTTGGATGAGTTTTCATAGCTATGCTGGATGAACATCTGTCAATAATGGACTTCTGGAACTACTGTGGATTAGGGAGTGTATTGTGGACTGGATCAAGGACTAGGGGAGCCCTTAGGATCCTTTGCAGGCCTATGGTGGTTCTGTGCACTTAAATGCCTTGCAGAGCCCAGTCAGCGGGAAGTAAAATCCTCTATCATCATAAGAAAAGCTTTAAGAACTAGCAAACAAAAACCAAAACACCTATCAGAGAGATGAGGAGTCTATGAGAATGCATTTAAAGACAGCAAAGAGAAGTACTAAGATTTGGTTATAATGGCATCAATTATTGTTTTGTACTATAATAGGATGGTAAGTTGTAAAGAACAAAGTAAGGGTTTATGTTGCAGGATCACCCTTGACCCCCTTTCTGGAGCTGGGACTCACATAGAGATAATACCAAGATATTGAAAAGAGTTTACTGTGCTTCCAGAAGATTAAAACCTAGATGAATTACAAGAAACAACATGTAGATGAAGAAATTGGTAGAATTGGATAGTGGGAGGATGAGCTCATTTACAGAAGAATAGCTATCAACCACTGAATCTATCTTCTTGGCTGCATATTACTGTCTGGCAGGGTTTGGTAGGCCTTGTGGCAAAAGCAAGGATTGAGATGGGATGAAATCCAAATTTAATAGCTCTTTGAGTTAAACATACTCTAACCTTATTAAATGATTAGGGAAATTTCAGGGAATTTTAGAGGGACAGGTGAAGGAGCAAGGGATAAGGCTCAGTAGTTGGATGAGTTTCTGAAGAAACCTGTTTCTACTGCAGAAAAGGAAGCAACGGGTGGAGAACAAATTCCTCCTTGTGCTGGCTGCAATGGCAGCACACTCCTGTGGGTCAGCGAGAGGCTTAGATGTGCCCAAGCAGACTGTGTCCTCCTTGGGCAGCCAGTCTGTTTAGAGATGGAAGCTGGGTGTGCCCTGGTCGAGGTTAATCCACCTCTTCTGCCACACACAGTTAAAGAACCCAATGGCTTCAACGCTGGAGATGACTCTCAGAACCCTTAGGTTTCAGAACTGATTCTCACTGATTTTAAGTTTAGACATAATGAAGCAGTTCACTGTACTTTTTTTTAATTTTCATCTTTCTAAAATAAAATTTGTTTGCTTATTACAGAAAGATTTTGAGGATTGGTGAATTACATGTAGGGTTTGAAAATTAAGTGCTGGTCATTGTTGTCAATAAAACTATGAAAATATATACCTAAGTATTATATAACAAACATTAATTTGGTGAAACATTTCAGGAATATATATGGGGAACAGTATTTTTCTCTCTACTTTTAGAAATAGCTTTATTTGCATTTCATTTTATTTGTGTTTTTCTTTGGGCTATTTAAAAATCCTTGGGAGTTAAACATGACAGGTTGTATGTGTGCATTGGAATATGATTTACCACATTTTTCCCATGCCATGAGTATATGAATTCCTGCTTACATAAGAAAATATTTGAACATAAAAAGCAATAATTTGGAATCAGATTGTGCAGGATGAATCATGAGACAAAATCTCCTTAGAGATGCAAAAACATATTCTGGTATTCCTGCCAGAGTGCTTTCATAAAACATTCTTTTCTTAAAAGGAATTGCTCAGAAGGTAATAAATAAAAATCGTAATAATAAAAGGCAACCAAAAGTTGCAACTTGATTTTGCAAAATGTATATGTTATATGAAAAAAGAAATATACCTTTGCCCTCACATAGATTACTTTTCCAAGCCCCTCCTGAATCACAGTTAAAGAAAAAGCTTCTATTTTGATGTCTCACTTCTTTTGTTGATTTAATATAAATAGAATTATTGAATAGTGGAATCAAGTAATCTAGTGTCTTCATGCTGATTTTTTTTCGCTTTTTTTTAAAAGCCAAAGCTATCCAAATTCCCAGGTCCCTTATGGTCAGTATGAACATCATGGGCTGCAAGTTACCAGCTTGTTTTCTTTCTTACATTGCAATCCTGTGCTAAAAGCATCAGCCTGTCTTCACCTGTCAGCCAGTTTCTGTGGGAAATGCTGCTTGTAGTTTCCGCTCCCGTGTTAGTCTCACCAGGATCACAAGGGAGGCGCAAGATAATGCGTCTATCATGCGCCTCCAGGAAAACACTGCGGAAGGACCCCCGTAATTCTCTGATGGGACTCTTGCTAAAACTGAAATGTGCCGAGAGCGAATGTGGCTATTTTTATGAGAAAAGGAAATACTTCTTTCTTTTCCTATCCCTTCAGAATGAGGTAAGGGATGCCACATTTATGATGTGTTTTATGTACAAAATACAAAAAATGACTGCAGCTTTAAAAACTGTGCACTATTAAAATATAAATCGGCAAGTCTGTGGCAGTTTTGAGTTGATAGAAGCAACTCAAAATTTTGGTAACTCCAAAATTTTGTGGGATTTGCTGTTGAAGTTATCTGAAAGAGTAGTTCCTGTAACTGGACCTATACTAGAGCCTCAGTTTATGCATAAGATTTGATGAATCTTACAGTTAAAAAAAATTAATTAAAAAAAATTGTCGAAACATTCACATTTATATTTTAAAATCAGTTTTTTAAAATTTAAAGCTGCTATCCATTTGACAATGTTGGACAGTTCACATTTTAAAAGAAAAAATAATCTCAAAGATGAGTATTTCTTTTAAAAAATTGATAGTCCCAGTTAGGGTACACAGGCTCATTTCTTGCTTGTGGGAAAAGCTTAATGCTTCAATTTTTCAGTTCAACTTTTTGAGATCGTAAACATTCTAGAAATACAGGAAATCTTTTTTCCACTCCTCATGCAGAGGCACAAACCTGTGGCCACACAATACATTATTTATTGGAAAAAAAGGCACTATATCTGTATAGTACTGTTTTACCAACGTATGTGCAAATACCTTCATTATATTAGGGCAGTAACTGTTAGTATGTAAGAGTTAGGAGCTAAGAAAAAGCTGCTTAGCAAACATGCTGGATTATCAACTTAAATGGCAGTCCCTATTGTTCACCTTTCTGTAGGGGGGCTACATATGGAGCACATCAGAAAGTTCTTAAACCTAAACTAAGTGAGCCCAAAAGTCCTTTCAATTCCTCTTGCATGGTTTGTTTGTGTAGGTATTTTGGAGGGGTTGGAGGGTGGTGTTTTACAATAATTATATTGATCTTCAGCTCTATTATTTTCAATATTGCATATTATTTGCACTGTCAATGACCATATGTCCCCCAAATAATTTTGGATCTACTGACTTACTTCAGGTAAGTTTGCTAGAGGACTTAGGTAGCGGAAAGAGCAGAGACCTTGTCAATGTCCCCACACAGGAAAGTTGGTGTGAGCTTTCCCACAGTACATATCAGAAAATTCACAGGGTACAGAAGACATCAGAATCACTAAAATCGCAGGGAAAAGAAGGAGCTGGCATTTACATCTTCCTAAGCCACTATTTGAACTTTACACAAGAAAAAAAAAAAAAGTGTAGAAATTGTCTCTAGCACTCATAAGCTACTTGTTTCAAGCAACCTGTCCTTCTTCTTATTTTTTTCTCCCCACTCCAATCTCCTGTAAGTACAAAACCTGTTTGCAAGCAAGCTGATTCCAAAGTAAAATCTTCCAGTGACCTGGAAAGAATGGGGATGCCACACAGGGAATGTAGTGGAAAAACTGATGTAGCAAAGTGCTGTGTGGTGGGAAGGTGGCTGCTTGGAGAGCACAGCAGAGGGCTGACCATCATTCAGTGTTGCAGACTGCCCAGGGACACTGAGCTGGCTACAAGTGTCTTCATGCCAGCAGGCAGCCTAGAGCTGAATAAGTGGCCTGGGAATGGCTGTATCCGCTTTTAGGTACGTTTTCTTCATTTCAGAGATTGTATTATGAAGCCAGAGGGAGTGCTTCAGGCAGAATATATAAATTAACTGGCTACTGAACTGTGTAGGAGGAACTGAAGTCCTGAAAATGGAAGCTTACAATAAAACCTCTGTCTGTATGCTGCAGAAAGCCGTTCAAGCTGCCCAGGTCAAACCTCACACACTATTTCCAGCAGACAAAAGCTGTGGCCTAGAACAGCTCAGGAGACTGAACTGGTGAAAACAAAATCTTGGTTCACCACAGGGTTTTTTAACAACAGTGTTAATGTAAGATTTCCAGCAGACATGGGTGGAAGATGCAGGATGTGAATCGAAAGACACTCTCAAACTATCCCAGAGTTTGGAAGTGGAGTTTGGCTGTAAGTCCATTATAAAAAAGCAATTTTGTAGAACTCAAATCCTGTTCAAGCTATCAAGTGTCCTCCAAAATTTAGAGGTATCTGGATCAAGCCTTCTCGCTATGGTCCACCTTGAATTTTCACAAAGTATTCCAAACTTCTAAATCCCCTACTCTAAATCCCCTTTCTGTCCTACTTTTCTTTCCTGACTGTATTTTGACTCTATTTCCTTTCTTACTCTAGTCCATTTAAAAATGTCAGTCGGGGTTTTACCAGGGAGTTTTATTACTTTGGGATGCATTAAGTTTTGTTTATCTGGTCTTCTTTCGCCATGTCCTCTCCCCACCTCCCCGTCCCCACCTCCCCCTCCCCTCCTCAATCTGTTCAACAAATTTATTTTGTTCTTGAACTGCAGTTCCAAGGAATAAGCAGCAGTAGCTTTTAATTACATTACACTATCTGCTCATAACTAGATACAGTGAAATACTGTTTGTGCTCTACAATACCAAGAAGTTTGGGTGATTTTTAATTCCAAAACATCTAAGTGCATTCATGTTGCAGTTGGAGTAATTTTGAACTATTTCTCCTGCAAATGTTTTAGTTCCAATTACAATATGGAATTATATATGGATATATATGGATGATTGAAAAAAATGCTATGACAAAAATATTCTAAAGCAGAATCCACGGCAAGCGGAATTTTCAACAGTATTCAGAAGCTCACCTTTGTATGTGTACAGGATCTGTGTTTATAATGGAGCTTAGTTCATTAATGTATGATTTTACTATCTATAAAAGCAATGAATCACCTCATCTGCATGTTAGAAAAATACTAATCTACTTAATCCAGTGCATAGTTTTTAGCAGCAGTCTAAGCAGTGTGAAGACAGAGGTCAATAGGAATGTCAGATGATACATTTTTACACTTTTACACAATGGCTTCGGACACAAAAAGCAATAGTGAAACATGTATAGCCTCTTTCAGAATTATCTATAGGGAACAAAAGGTGTGTGTGAACAACCCCAGCTTCATGGGCACAATCGTTGCAATATAGAGGTTTGAAGTTGTTTTTATTTAGCCATACAACAGTGACAAATTCAATATTAATATATTAATTTATATCTGTATGTAGAATGGACTTTATCTTAGAATAAGGCAAAAAAACCCTAGAGTACTTTTTGTCAAGATATTGAGATAGATCTGTATATTTATTTAAACTTAAATTTAAATACACCATCTTTGACTCTAGGTGCCAGAAAAGTTTAAAGTATGCCCTTTGCCACAAATAAAGCGGTGACTGTTTAAACATAAAGAAATGAATTTTTTTTTTTTTAAAGTCTGAGAAGGTGAAGAATGAAGAAAAATATGTATCTTTGTGGTCTTAGTATCATTTTTTTTGCTTGCAATAACATTTATCAGTACAGGGCCTTACTAGCATAGAGATTTTGATTATGTTCGTACACTGCTTAACACAGTCAGCAAAATTTGCTTGGGGTCTTCCAAGTCCAGCGGTGTAAAGTGTGTGCATAAAACTTTCCTCTGCTAACAGAGGATATTAATAAGTTTGCATATTCTATTACTCAAGTAGTGGGAAGCTGCATTCTGTAAGGCTGTCAGCATGAATTTGGGTCAGTGCCTTATGTATCTATGTTGAAAAAGATTTACTCAATCACACAGTCCTGTGCTTCTCTTTCTGCTTAACTTTTTCAATATTTATTGACAGTATTCTTGGAGTTTCCAATTAATCACAACTAATACATTTTGTTGTTGTTCAAAGTAATTTCATGCATTCAGACTGTGCTTCAAATACTACATTGTTAATTTCCTCAAAAGTGCACTTTAAAAAAATAATTCTTATCAGTGCATTTTCAAATTGTGTCAAGGATTCTTTCCTCACCATACCAGTGAAACAAAGGAAGTGTTTGCATCCTGGAAACCAATGTTCAGAGAAATTAAGCTAAATGTATAAATTCATTTTTGAGAAATCTGAGATGTCTAAGACCTGATTTCTTTTCCAATACTATGAATTATCTTGATCTATGCAACACAGAATGGCTGCAGTCACATCTGACCAGCACCTATATAATTCAAAAATCAGCTTTCAAAGTAGGCATCCAGAAAATGAGTTAAGCAGAACTTGTGACTATCTCTGATGAGTTACATATAAAAACCTTACACAGTAATTCAAAGGCCATAATTTGAGTGTCTTTTCATGGAGATCAGAAAGCCTTGGAGCTATAGCAAGAAAGGTTACTAGACTTGTATCATGTCAAACATGATGTAAACAATTTATTTCTGCTTCCCCCTAAAAATTGCACTCTTGGAAATAGGCAAACCCATTTTATTTAAATTAGGGATAACATGTAATTCAGTCCACAAAAGAAAACAGTAAACAATTCAGGCAATAATAATTTGTCACTGTCAGAAGTGAAGAAAAGTGGGACTGTGCAAAAGGCTTCAGTGAACAGTTGTTAGCAGGAGAGCTGATTGCAATACCTGCAATAATAGACATCTCAGAAGTCACCTATCTCAATAGCAATAATGAGAATTAAAAAATAAAAATCAGTAAATTATACTGCAAATACAAAAAGAGTTAAAAGGGGTGCTATACTTCTTTCTTTCCCCTGTGTTCAGACATGAATGACTAGATTGACTATTGAGACAGGTCCTGCATTTTTGTGTAGGTCTGTAAAGCTTCTCTGCCAGTGGATAATTGATTTGCTCGTAGGGATTATAGCATTATACACAGAGCCATTTGAGGATGGCAGGTCAGCAAGCTGATTCCCTGAAGGCTACTCAAACTAAAAGTTTGCTTCAGGTCTGAGAAGTTTGCTAGAAGGAAAATATCGTGGGAAAACACTACATTTATTTGCTTCCTTTTACTTTTATATCACATAGTCTTCATTCTCAAATATAGTTGCACTGAGCTTAAAGTGTTGGCAAATAGAAACAAAATGGCAACCCCCAAATAAAGGTGTATTCTTTCTTCTTCATATCTCACCTGGCAAGAGTTTCCCAGGCTGACTCACACTTGTACAGAGCCTGTGCTTGAGAGGATGCACAAGTGCATGCTATGGAAAGGTGGGCAGTAAATCCAGTTGTGAGTAGGAAGATTCAAATATGTTTTATCCTCCCTTTCCTGCTTAGAAATTTGGGGAGCCAAAAGAAATGAAAAACAATGTTAACTCAGGTTTGCCTCTTCCATCTGCAATCAAAGCTCACCAGTGAAGTGGACCTGATGCTGCTTTAATTCTTGGGCTTAAGTAGTTTAATTGACTATAAAAGAAAACTGGAAGGAGGAAGGGAAGCATTCCTGTTGCCCGGACTTTTGTTTCAGTGGAGAAATTGAGCTGATTAACTTGCTGATTTCCCTTTTCACACCCCTCGGCAGACATTCAAACAGCAAGGACACAGCTGGGTCTGCTTTGGCAATGTTCTCCATGTCTCTTTGTGTGTTTAGTTACAAACTTCAGTGAAAACATGCTGTCAACAGTAGTTTACCATGCAACACTGAATTTCTAATGCAAATACAGCTTTGGAAGAAAAGTTTTTGGTGCATTTTTCTTCTATGGACAAGGTAGCCTTTGGGTAGAAAAAGCTGGATTCTAAAAGGCTGGGACTTGAGATTAGTGACATCCTTAGAAGACTGTCTAGGAACAAACTAATGTATGCTCCTGATCCAAAGGGACTAAAATAAGTAACTAAAAAGTCATTTGAAGAAAATACAGTTTTGGCTTGCTGAGGAGAGGGATCTAAGTGTCAGATTGTTTCATTTAAAAGAGTTAGCTTGAAGGTAGGATTACCTTTATTGTCTAAAGCCTTGAACTAGAAAGCCTTTAACAATATGAAGAACTTCAAGCATGTAATGTCAAGGTTCTAATTACCTCTTACAAATTAAGCTAAGCTCCCCAGGCAAATAAGTAAAAAAGAGAACAAATCCCACAAAAGAGAATAACCTTTTCTTTTCTTTTCTTTTCTTTTCTTTTCTTTTCTTTTCTTTTCTTTTCTTTTCTTTTCTTTTTTCTTTTCATCTTTTTTTTAATCCAGTGTGAACTGATGTTATCATGACTTTGCATTTGTTAAAAATTTTGAAAGGATCTTCCTAGAAGTTTCACAAATTATGATAATGCTATGGTGTTAGAATTCTTGGAGTTGACTAAATTTCTCTGGTCCCTAATTTTTTAAAGGAATATTTAATGTGAAAGGAGGCACACGAGGAGCATCCTGTTCCAAGTATTGAAAAAGACAGAACAGTAGTTCTCTTTGCTACAGGTAGCTCATACAGGTAGCTCATACAAGTATCTCCCTGGTGTTATGCAGTGACAACCCAAAATAACACAGCTTTGCTGTTACGTGGGACACTTTGTACAGCATATAGTTACAGAGGTGGACCCTTCGTACTCAGTGATACCATCTACAGCTTGGTTCTGTGGTGCTAGACAGCAGTTTGCTAGAGCCTGTCAGAAAATAGAGAAGTTTATTTAATTCAGTTTGAAACCACTGGGCCATCCCTTGATATGTCTAGGCTTACACTCCCAGGGGGCGTAGTAACTGCCTGGAGTTTCTCAACAGCAGCTAACACACACTGCCTCCAAAGTTGTCCAGTAAGGTTTCCAACCTCCAAAAAGAAGGATAAAGCTTCTATGAAGCTAAGACATTATTTCTCAGTTGAGGTATCATAACACAACCCACTCCAGCCAGGTTTGAGGTTCTGCTGCAGGTGTAGGTGTGGTATGTATTTTGCAAGTGTGTCTCACTGTGAAGGTCTGAATTTATAATGGATCCAAATATCACTTTTTCTCTCTAAATTAAATGTATACTTTCTTCATACAGAGCAAATGCAACAACCTAAGATTAATGAGCACCTTTTCAAAAGAAGTAATATAATTCTGAAGTACTAACCATTAAGTACAATCATGAAGGAATGTCTGACTAATTAAACAAATAACATCTATGATTTTATATGCCTGACTGTGCATGTTTTAGTGGATCTTGGCAAGTGTAGGATTACCTGTGACCATGATAAATGGTTATTAAAAAAATAATTAGAAATTAACAAAAATAAGTAGGGCATGTGGGTATTATGTCACCTTCATTTAATGCTCTCCAGAAAGAGGAAAGTATACCAGGCTTCTGGGGACTTTGTAAAATCTCTTTTCAACTGTCATGCAACACAGGAAGTTAAAATGTAGGTGGAAAACCCCATAGAATGTGAGATTTTATTTGAAAGCCTTATCACAAAGTTTGAAGCTAAAAATGCATAGTCAACATTAAATTTGGAGGTTTTCTTCCCTGTAATTGATTTACATTGTAGATGTTATTTTTTTAATCTATATTCACTTCTATTGCTTTTTAATACACAGTCTCAATAGTTGGCTGCAACAGGTTTGATCCTGCTGTGCATGCTGCTGGGATGTGTTTATTTACTATGATAAGCAAACCTAACAAAGCTGTCAGGACACTGATTTATGGTAGTGATCAGCTTGATATTTTCATTTTCTTTGCACATGGGGAGGCACTGCCTGCACAACTTCAGCTGCTTGCAAATTAATTCCTGCCTGTACCCTTTTGCCTAGGGCGTAACTATCCCTTCCACCCCAACCTCTATCCAAAAGGAGATTTCTTATAAAGCAGATTCAATTGCAGCGTGACTCCTGCTTCTCCAGTCCCACTGCGGTCATCTGAGAATCAGGGAGTGAGGGAACACATGGTTAGAGAAGAGGAGCAAATAGATCCATCTGCCCTGACGGCAGATATGTTGTGTGAGCTCTTGAAAACCGTGTCAACTACTTGTTCTTCCCCAAGCTCAAGGGGAGAGTGAACGGGCAGCACTCACAATCCATATGCTGAACCCAAATTGGGCTGTTTTAGAAAAGAAGTTGAGAAGTTGTACAAAACCAGCAAAATGAAGTTATGTTCACCTTGGAAATATTTTTTACACTTGGAATAGAAGGTAATTGAGCATTTTACATGGCTAAGAGCCTAGGTTTATGCTTATAGGGTGTTCTTCTAACAGTGTATATTTGTAGTTTTTGATTAATGTTTTGTGAATACATGCTGGTTTAAACAGAAACTCCAGAATATTTAACTGTCAAAAGAACCAATATTTGCAAAGTTTCTTAGGGATGACCACTTCAGGATGGATCTGACTCACCATAAGTGCAAGAAGAACTGGTAGAAAGAGTTCAGGTTTCCTCAGTACTCTCATAAATGAAAGACTATTGTGTTGGTGAAGGGCTGCATGAGGATGTAGGAAATAGTTTCTCATAATACAGATGAGGAAAAATAGTCAATTCCTTCTATTCATAACTTTTCCCTTGAACTTTTAATGATGTGGTTAAAGTGAGACTCTATATTCAGCAACTCTTACTTCAGAGTCATCAAGCAAAAGCACAGTCACTTTCAATCATTCCTTAACTATTTCACTGTTTTATGCTTTGAGTGTCTTCAGAGTGAGAAAAAAATTACTTGGTTTCCATTTGTGCTCTATGATAACTCATAGTTCAAGGTTTTTAAAAAATAATTCTCGTGGCCAAGTGCACATTGCAAACTTTTACATGATGCTCCAGTGACGTAGTAGTGGGATTTTTCCAGCATTGCTGAATGGGTCATTGTTAACATTTGGGGGGTGATTTGCAGCAACTCTTGAATAGTTGGGTTATAATATTAGCAATACTACCTCAGTATGCCATCTTGATATTTCGTGAGTTCAGCTGATTTTTTAAAGTTGAACATCTACTCTAGTCAGGTTATAAGTTTCTCCCTTCATAATTTTCATTCCATGAATCACTGAAACAAGCCCCAACTTGGTATGAATGTTCTACCTGCCACTTGCTTACAAAGACATAATTGGCACTGTTTCAGTAGTTAAGCTCAAGGGTTTAGCAGGAACATTTCATCACACTCAAAAAAACCCACCTGGCTTCCAAGTTTCAAAACTTGTTAGCCAGTGATTTTTGAAGGTCTTGAGTAAATAAGAATTATCTAGCTTCACTATAGCCTTTAATGGTTCCTTGATCTGCCAGCTATAGCAGTCTGTAATTTTCTGGACTGTTCAGTTTTCTTCATGAAAATTTTACTCTTTAGTGAGGGGCTCTTCAGCTTGACTTTATAAAAATGTCCTGGCTCAATTAAGCTTACTTTACCCATCATAACTTGTTTCTCAGTTTACAACTTCTATCCTAACTCAGATGATCTTTGACTAATCGTATTAATTGTCATTTCTTCTCTTTTGTGGGTACTTTTTCAATTAGGTGGAAATAAAGTGAAAGTAAAAATTTTCACTCTGCTTCAAATCCATTTTTTTTTTCCTGCAAGGGACTTATCCTCCTGCAGACTTTCCTTTTACATTCAAGAAAAACAAATGTGAGATGAACAAAAGACCACATGAATTGTAGCTGTGAAAATAACAGCAGTGAAAGTCGAGCCAAATTATTACGTTTTCTACTTGTTTGAACAACCATGGTTTGCCTACACTGGACTACTTTCTTTTTTCACTAATTGCCTTCAATTACCTGATTGCCAATTTACTTAAGGCAATTAACACATCTCTAAAAGTTAGTTTGGGTAGATATATTTCAGCGTAAGAATTCTTGTGTTCTAACTCAGTGACGTCCAAGGAAAAAAAGCATGAGTGTCTTGGAAATATCTAGTCTAGCTTAAAATTTTTTTTTTTTTTATAAAGGACTTGATAGGCAGTAAGTTAAAACCTCCATGAAGAAAAATAGGTTAAAAAACCCCCCACAGCTCAGCCCCTTGAGCATGTCTCATTTTAGACAAAGGGTTCATAGTTGGAGTGGTGGAGAAAGAAAGCACAAAATTAATAAAAGTCACTGAAATGTAGTTGTAGTTAGATATAAAAACCTGGCTATATTTGGTATAGCATTGTATAGGCTTATGACGGGGGACAATGATTGGTGCATACAAAGGTCTTTGATGTCAGTTTAGTGCTATTGAGACTTATGAAAGGAGATCTATCTGCCTGTTTGCTTGGGCTAGAGTCTGTCCTGTGCAGTGCAAGCCCAAGGCAATTTGTGAAGCAGCGCAAGAGATAAAAATGTTTTTTTTTTTTAAAAAAATACAATTGGTAAGGTAACACGTTTCATATTTAAAGGAGCTGGAGAGTGACAGTTTAAGGCTAAACTATGGAAATGAACTTTTCTTTACAAAAGCAGATTAAAAGCAGCAAATGGCCTAGACAGTTACTTGTTTGAGAAAGAGGAGTTGAGTAGAATTTAAGCAAGTTAACCACAGCCTTGGACTGTTCCAAAACAGAATCACTGACTTGTGATCAGTGGAGCACTCTTCAAACCCTGGCTGATATACCTCTGAAAATCCTAGCTGAAAAAACGTCCTCTTATACTTTTAAACAGAGAAACAGAACATGCACTGTAGAAGATAGGCTTGTGGGCAGTTTTTTGTGTCCTTAGAGGAAGTATGCCTGCAATTCCTTTGCTCTGGATAATAGTTAACACAAGCTACCAGTTCCATCCATGCTGTCTGTATGTTAAAGGCTTTTTGGACTTCAGCTTCTTTTATGATATCTAAATTTCTGTGATTTTTTTTTTCCTTGGGCTATGGGTGTTTTACTTCATATCATTAAATTAAGCAGTCAGTGGGCAGGTTTGTCAGAAGGATGTCACAACACTTTCATGAAGCTCAATATGAGACAGTTTAGACTTCAAGAATATCTGTTTCTCTCTGGGTCAGTTGTGATGCTTAGTTCTGGATATATAAAAGTCAATCTTTGTACCTGATCTTGTAAAGTCAGAGCTAGATTTTGTTTGAGATTTCAGGCAAATTCCTGCTCTAAGTTTACAGCATAAAAAAGTCAGAGCTTTATTAAAGTGGCATCCTTCCCTCACCCCTCCATCTTCCCCCCCTTTATGGAAAAAAAGCATCCTTCTGCTGCTTGATTGACGTTGCAGTTCTGGAGGGCAGCCCACACTGCTTGAACATGATCCTCACAGTGCGGGGATGCATGCTAGATTTCCTCCTAGTTATGCAACACACAGATTGTGTGCCAAAGCTGAATAATTGTCATTCACAGGGCCACAGAGGAAAACTGTGAAGTGTGGGGACTAATCTGGGGGCCACAGGAAGGCTAATTCAAGGCAGACACTAGGCCTCTGTGGAATACACAGAAGGTGCCCAGGCAGACTAACAGACACACCAGCTGAGCTCAGCCCTTCTTGTTTCTTTCCACAGGGTTTCCTTTTTCTACCACTCTCGTCTCCTCAAAATAAGTGAAAATGACTTTACAGGTTAGGTGCCAAGGGTCACTGGGTTTCATTCAGTCATACTTTCTACAGCCTGTTCAGGCTACTGTAAGGTGCTACTGGTAGTGTCGCTTGTTTTCTTTCTTGAATCATTAACTGACTAATGACTTTACAGGTATTAACATTTGAGAACCATAAATACATCAGTAAAATGAACAACAAGTTTAGCATCATGTAAGAATCAAAGTGCAACTTACAAAAGGATGGAATGATTTCCCCCTCTCATCAACCCTCCAGTGACAGATGCTAATTGATACCTCACTGAAGCCAAAAGAGGTTATCCTCTCAGAAGTTGGGGATAGTCTCCCTGGACTCCCAGGGTGGTACAGGGGCAGATTGCTCTTGATCTGAAAAATTTAAAACAGTTGTCATTCAGAAATCACTTAGATGCATTCTGCTCAGAATCATCCCATCAGGCTGAAGACCTACAACATATCTGGACCTTTTGCTGTAGACAGAGGAAGAAAGGGTCTGGAAAGCAACTGCAAACATCCAGCCACATCACTGAAGAACTCTTTGCTGGCACACATGTTGGCTCCTAGCATTGCACATCCTGCCTCTCTTTCCAAACTCTCATCAACATGGGATGTATGCTCTTGAGAAATTCAGCAGCTCCCAAGAAGACTGCATTATTTATGCCACTGTTTGAAAAAGTGCACTAGAATAACAATAATAAGGCTAAAAACATCCATAAAATTAGATAAGCAAGATAGTTTCTATTTTCCATGAATGAAAAGCAGTAAGATGAAGGAATGCTTACGAGAACCAAAAAAAAAAAAAACCGCTCAGTAGAAACTAACCTTTTGAACAAAGGCTCAAAATAAATTCTCAAATGAACATCTGTAGCTGGAGGAAGCGTCATATTTCATTATTATTTGGACTTTGTGGGGTCTTTTCTCCTGCAGAGGGAGGAGAAGGAAGGCTAGACTAATTCAAATTCCCAAATGAAAGGAGTAAATTGAATGTATCTGTCTCAGTGTCAACTTTCTTATGCCCCAGATCATGTCACTGATACCACCATTAATCCCCTCATCTGGTGATTTTTTGTTGTAATGTGTTAAATGTCTGCATTATTTTGTTGTTAAATGTCATGGGACTATAGCAAATTATGTAAGTCACCAGGTTTTTTAGAGATGCATTTTTGCAAATCTTTGGTCACAAAATAATTGAGTTACATGTTCTCCAAGATGAAAAGGTAGGATCCTTCTTTCAAACACAGAAAAGGGAATTTTATTTACAGCATTTCAAGTAAGGGCACAGGGTGTTTCTCTATCAAACCAAGGCTAAAGGTAGTTACTTCCTTTCCTGTATTCATTTCGGTTAACTACATATATCTGCGACAGTGTATGAAGAGTGAGGTTTTCTGACCTGTATATGAAAGACAAACATGAATTTACCTGAGAGAAACTCATAACTATTTCCTCTGCAATCCCCTGCCTACTAGAGCATTGGCTAGTTGTGACATGCCAGCTGCTCTTTGATACCATGGTTTGCTCATGCTACAACCTTCAGCTGTGGGTGTGTCATACTCACATCCTGACCTTGAAAAGACATTCATTTTGTCTGCTCCTTCAGCTTTCTTGGTTTTGAAACTGTCTCAGCAAATTTATGCTGTCAGCTTGAGCACTTGCTTGTTGTGAGGCATGCTCTTTAAAGAGCAGGACAACATAATGCAATTGTAGAAGGAAAAATATCTTATGGGATTTCTGACAATTGGTTATTGTTCTTTTAGGAATCAGAGATGTACTTTAATTATTTTCATTCCATATCCTACATGTTATGGTTCAACACTGAGGAATGAGAAAGCTTTTAATTTTTACTGATCTTTGTCAAGAAAATAATCTTTTAGTGTTCCTAATGAGATGGTATCAAAAATAAGTTATTTTTGGTGTGTGAAGTCATGGAGATAATAGAAATCCATTTTCTCTTTCAGAAACAGAATACATATTGATGAGCCTTTCTTGCTTATCTGGCCCGTCCAGAGACAGATGTTCTGGGTTTTCTTCTGCTTTTTTGGAATTTGCCTCATTGCTAAGAAAGATGAGGTTCACTTAAGATGGCCTGCAAGACCAGGGAAGTTCACATTCTTTTCCCACAAAGTTACCAGAGGGAAATCATAAAAGTGTAAACATTCATTTTTTTTGTGAAACTGTGCATTTATTTCCCACAGAAAGGGAAATTTCCTAGCAGTTGTCCCTGATTTCTTTCTGCCTTAATTTCTATTACATTTTGCCCTAAGTCAAAGAATTGACTTTTATTCCCTTGATGTTTTTCAGCTATGGATGTCCTCATCAACGACCATTAGAACTGATGACGTCCATTTAATGGCAATTTGTTCCCACTGAATATATATTGCTGGTTTTTGTCTTGCTGAGGAGGTAGTGCCTCTTCTTGTGTTTTCACATACTTGAAGATGCAAACTATGGTAACCAAAGGAAGAATCCTACTGTCCATGTTGAATACATGGATAAAACCCTGCCTTTTGCTCTCAGAGTTTTGTAGAGAATAAAGGTAAGTTGTCACCAGTTGAAATGAGTTGATACACAGTTCTCTTCTGCACCCTGACAGCATGAGGAATTCACTGTGCCTTAGCATCAGGCCCAAAAAAAGAAAGTTATACTTGCTGGATTTGTTTTCGACAAATTGTATTTTTGCTCCTGGAACTCCAGTGGTATTTTTCTACCCATTGTCTTTTGTCCATCTGACAACTTTGTGGAGCTGGAAGATAGCATTACTCACATGGAAAGAACCATAATTTAATTCCTGAATTTCTACAAGAAAAGAAAAATAGCCCGTTCTGACTGTGAGGTGCAGGGGGTTGGAGGAGCACATTCAGTCAGTTCCCAAACTCAGCTGGAGGCAACCCTAGTAATCCAAACTTTCTGGGATGTATGAGCACTCTCCTCTGCAGTAACCCTTCGTTTTACATTCCTAACTTTTTGGTCCATCTGTCTTTCTCTATACAACTCCTGCATTCCTTGTTTATTTTCTGTGCTACTCATTGTTTAAACTCACACATTTTCCTTCATGTTCTTTCCTCCTTACTTGTTCTCAGAGTCCCATCTGTGAAATGGGAAACTGTGCATAGTCCACTCTGTCCTCTCTGCTGAACTGCCTGATGTCTTCTGGTGAGTGAAAGATGAGTTTTTGTTTCCTAAGCTTTATGCTGATGGATTCATGTCACTGCACAGAAATGAAATGCTATTCCGGCTGTCTCTGTTCTTTCACCCACATTTAAATAGCATATAGTTCTTTCTTTACTCTCTAATGGAAAGTAATTTCCTGTTAAAGACATGAAGAATTCTTGTTTACACTCCGTGCTCGCTTTATGAAGAGAGAAGAGAAGCTCTCTCACTTTGTTCCTCTTTTCAGAACCCCAAGGTTTATTGGAAGGTTTCACTTCTGGTTCAAGTCTCCGCTTTCTTACACAGACTGTGATGAGCATCTCTATGTATTGTAAGGTTTTTGCTTGCTTTATGTTAGGGAAATTACCTGGCTAAGGATTTCTGATTGCTGATTTCTTTTGAACAATAATGGAAAGAACTTTCTGGTTTCTCTTGAACTGTAATGAAAACACTTTTTAGTTCTTATTTCATGGTTCTTTTATACACAGCTGAATGATTCCACACTTCTATCTGGAGACCTAAAGCAATTGCAAATACAAGGAGTATTCCCTGCCACCTCCTCTTACTGATTTTTCCCATGCATGTTACCGTTTCTTCTCTTGAAATCCATACCATATAACAGAGAGTGGAAATGAAGAATCTTTCTCACAGAGCTTAAGGATTCTTTCTTCCTCTTCTTATCACTGTTTCAATTAGCATTGGCAACTGTTGTAAAAGGTTATGGTTGGGAGGCTTTTTATGTTTTCTTTGCCTGTTTTTAAAACATTTTACTGTGCATAGTGTTTGTTTTCCCAGGAACACTGTGATGTTCCAGTTTTGACATTCAGGGGTGACCTTGAACTATAGTTTCAGATGCTTTGCATACAAGTAGAAAAAAGTAGATCATTTAGGTTCATCTCTGTAACAGAGCAGCCAGTGCAAATGTGGGGTGTGGTGTGGCGTTTTGATTTAGTATTTGGATGAGTTTTTTTGGCATAGAATTTGTATATATGAGAAAGTAAAATTGTGGTAAGGTAGAAAATGCCATTGTGGTAGTGTATATGTATCTAGCTTGGCAGAAAAAATGTATTTTCTCAGTATTGCTGTGGCACTCAGGCAAAGCTATTGCAGGATATAGTTTGAATTATTCTGGAGAGTGTAAAAACAGCTGCCAAAATATCCAAAGTTAATATCTTACATTATATAATTAACTGCTTTTATAGACCAAGGCTTTAAATAATGTTAAACATAAGCCCTTTGGAAATGAGACACTGAATTTCAAAGCAGGTGAAGAATTAAAAAATGCCTTTTGTTACATTCACTGATGTATTTATATGTATTTATACTCAGATGGTCATCACTGACACAACTGCCTCCTACTTTCCAAAAGCTGCTTGAACCTGTTTATTCCTTTCTTGCTGAACAAAGAAATAAAGATTATGTTGGGAAAGACAGAGAAAATCAACTCCCTTTGCTTAAATTTTCCTCAATCTGTTGAAATAAATAGTACTTGCTGACCCAAGCATTTCTTCCAGATCTGCACATGTGAATTCTGTCAGAGATGATAGTCATGGTAAAGTGAAGGAATAGAGTTCTTGATATCTTTGATTGCTATATTTTCTGACAAGTCAACTTTACATCTATGATGGTATTCCTTTCTTGACAAGTAGTGTTTATAGGTAGCTTTGATTGGTAACTCCCACTTCTACAGCCTTCTCAAGATGAGTTGGTTCTAAGCTACTTTGGCCAAGTTGCAGTTTTCATGTGGTTTAGGGACAGGGAGGAAAATATCCAGCACCAATTTAGATTCAGACCAGGTGGTATACAGATTAACCTATTGTTTCAGAGACACTTGACATTATTTCCTGTCCAAATACATAATTCAGGTAAGCCCTGTCACAGGTAGCCTTTAACATATTTCTTTTGATTTCAATAAAAAACCTATCATTTCTATTCCAAGCAGCTACCTAGCTGTGAAAAGAAAAACCTTCTGGAGATGACCCTCTGGGGCATAAGGATTCCCAGAAGCTGCTTACCCACAGCAGACCTCCTCTTGATGTATATGTTCAGAGTCACAGAATTATGTGAGTTAGCAGTCACACTCCCCAGAACTGTCCAGCCAGGTTTTGGATGTTTCTGCAGATGGAGACTTAATCACTTCCCTGGGCAGCCCAGACCAGTGCTCAGTCATCCCCAGTGAAAAAGTGGTTCCTGATCTTCAGACAGTCTCACAGGTTTCAGTTTGTGCATGTTGTCTCTTCTCCCATCATGGAACACCACTGAAAGAAGCCTCACTCTGTCTTCCTTTGAGATGCACTGCTTGCTGCTGACCTCCAGCCACATGTTTGGGCCTGAACATTCAGTGAGTTCTGATCCCAATTTTACTCTCTGCTCATCTGGCCTATTGTTCATCGGTTTCCATATGAAGATCTTAAGGGATACAATGTCAAAATGCTCTCCTGACAGGTTGGCAATGTCTACTGCTCTCCCCTCAGCTGCCAACCTATTAGTTTATTGGAGAAGGTTATCAGGTTGGTCAAATATGATTTCTCCTTTGTAATCCGTACTGACTACTCCCAATTGCCTCCTTGTTCTCCATGTGCCCGAAAAGCATTTCCAGGCTTAATTGTTCCATGACCTCACCAAGAACTGAGGTGAGGCTGAACAGCCTGTAGTTCCCTGGGTCTCCCTTCTCGTCCTTTTTAAAAACAGGACTGACATTTTCTTTCCACCAAGTCACTAGGCACTTTTCCCAGCTGCCATATTGTTCAAAGGTAACTGAGAGTGTCCTTACATCTCATGAAGACAGATGTCACTACATCCCCCAGCTCCCTCAGTACTTGTGGGTGCATCATATTGGGGCCCAGGGATTTACATATGTCCAATTTGCATTAAGTGTTCTCCGACCTGATCTTCATCCACCAATAGCACATTTTCTTTTTTCCAGACTTTCCCCCTAGTCTCTGGGGCCTGGGATCCCTGACTGCAAAGTCTTTGATGAAGACTGAGGCAAACGCGGCATTTAGTGCCTCAATTTTTTCTAAGTCCTGTGTCTCTTTCCCATTCAGCATCATGTCTCTGCATGATTAGATACTGTCCTATGACCTCTCAGGTTGCTTGTCTCTACTTCCACCTTTTGTATACTTCCTTTTAATATCTAATCTTTGCCAAGAACTTCTTGTTCATCCATGCAGGTGTTCTGGTGTTTCTGCCAGGTTTGCTGCTTGTTGAGATAGACCATTATTGAGCTTGAAAGGGGTGATTCTTCAATATCAATACTTGCTTGGACCTATCTGCCATCCAGGGCCTTATGTGAAGAGATCAAAGACTACTCTGTTGTTGATGCACTACATGATCCCTAAGCCAGGGTGTATGCAAGTGGTCTCACAGTTGTCTCTCATTTTGGCTCTCCCAGGCTGATCCAGCCTGCCCTGAAGCCAGAATCTAGGACTTCCACCTTTTTGCCTTGAAAAGAAGGGCCTGAATCACCATGAGGTTGTCAGCCTTGCTGCTTTCCCATGCTGCTCAGGTCACACAAGGACATGGGGTCACAGAGGAACACTGTTTTTTATAGATCCATGCCTCCATGAAATAGCCAGCTGTGTGGGCTGACCTGTGTGTGCTGCATGAAGGAAAGGAGATGAAAGGGGAAAGAGGAAATGAGCAGTATAAGGTGGTATAAGTAATTCCTCACACAGATACTGGTATTCCCAATGTCAAATAAAAAACAACTGTTATGCTGAAGTTGGAGTATTTGGGTTTTTATTTTCTTTTCTCTTCCCCCCCTTTTTTTTGATTGGATTGACTACTCACAGTCATTTTTAAGCACCACCTCTTTCTCTTTGGCACCACCCTGCTATAACTTTTTAATTTGTAAAAAGTCTGCCTGGACTTTGCTCACAAATCAGAATCATAATATTTTTCTTTTCATTTTTTTCTGACTATTTTCTGAACCAGAACTAATGAAAGTCATCTTATATGGTCTGTTTTCCTGGCACTTTAACAGTAGGACAGAAATAGCTGAAAACTGAGAAGAATATTTTCATAAGTACTTGCTCATATATAAAGATACATAGTTTGTGTTAGAAAATACATTAAGCAAAGGTACTAGGACTCCTGCTATCCTGACTCATTCAATTTCTATTAATGATTCTCGATGACAGGCTTCAGATTTTAGATCTAAAAGCAATGATTAGCTCAACGATTTTAAAGAGCATAATTTTAGAAAATTCAGGGAAACTCTGAATTCTTTCTTAGACTTAAAAAATTTAGTTGATTTGAATAATATTCCTATTGTCATCTAAACAGTTGTGGTCTTACCTGAATCTAGCATCTGTTCCTTCAATTTTCATAGCAGAGCTGGAATATAATATCTCTTCTTATTGGAAATGTCTACAGTATTAACAACAGCATAGGGTTATGATTATTAAAATCAATCACTGTTAAATCTGGATTTTTTGCTTTTTGTGATTTAACACACACAAATTCTGTCTGATATGGAAAGAAGATTCTTCTGGGATTAGATTAAGTTACCCAGATAATTAACGTTTCGAGAAAATAATAGATTATATAGACAGATTTAGACTAATAGATTTATTAGTGTGAGACATTCGGGGGCTTTGAAATTGTGGCTGAAAATTTTTTTTTCAACTTGACAGTGTACATTAGTTGGGTTCTTAGTGCTTTCTACCATACATTCAAAACAAATCTTAAATTATTTCATGGGATAGGTTCTCAAAAAGCAAGTTCCTGCTCCACAGAGTAGGGACTGTTACAGAGCACTCGGTTGTTAATGGTTAAAAAATGAGAGGCTGGAAGCACTGAATTCAGACCTACTCAAGACATCTTATCCTGCTTTGGTCAAATCTAGGCTTCTCTTGAATGAAGACTGTTTCAAGCAAGTAGAACCAAAGTTTTCTTCTTTGCCCTTCTGTCCTTTAACAACCTACAAGAGCGGACACTGTCTAACTCAATTATGTGTGACCTGGGACTGATTTAATTCAATTCCACAATGGCAGAGAACCAAGTGTTGGACACCAACAAACCATTATTCCCACTGAAAAAATACCCTTGTGTGGTATTATTCTTTGAGGACGAACAACATCTGATTTTGTGCTTCTGTAGAAAAGAGTCTGGCGTGAATTTGGTCTGGATTAATTCAATCAATGATGTTGGCAAACTACAGAAGTTGTTGCCATTTGACTCTTATGAAGTGAAATGTAAATGGTAGTTAGTTTTGTATACAGGACTCAAGATCTTTGTTCTCTTTTAAGGATCCACATGGGTTATTCCAGGGTAAAGAGAATCTCTTCCTTAGAGTGGCATGGATATATAATATATTGATTTTGTAAAAACAGTAACAGCTGTAAAAATTTAATGTATTTTATGCACTGTATGATCTAACTGCAGGAGAAATTTTGTACCAAATGCAAATGGAATTACATTAGGAAGAAATAACACTGAACATGCTAACTGCAATAAACTTGCCATTGATTATAACAGCATGTTTCATTTTAAATAGGAAGTGGCATGGGAGAAGTGAAATGAGGTGGTGGGAACACATCTAAGCCATTAATTTTTTAATTAGTGGTTGGTCAAATTATAGAATGGCTAGTCAAATTCATGAAAAATTTTGGATGATAAAACATCAGTGTTTGCATTACTAAATTCAAAATTATAGATGTACTAATGCAAATTTTTACAACCTACTTAACAAACGAAAAGGAGAGGAAGGTCCTCTGTCTTTTAAAAAGTGTTAGTATTTTCCTGGGGGTTTTTGTGCATTTTGGTGAAAAACTTTGAAGAACTTCGTGATGCTGTTTGCTTGAGGTTGAAAACTGATGCAGAGTTAAGTAGTAGAGGCTGTTAGTCTTGGAGGCTCCCTCAGCTAAGGAGAAAGGGGTAAGTATATGTGATACAGGGCAGGCCTCCTGAGGGGCACTTGGTTGTGCCCGAGACTTGCGGTTCTACAATACAACAATCTGAGCACAATTCTAGATCTGCTCACTCAAAAAAGCATTTTAAGCATGTTCTGTCATTGACTTTGTATACAGAACTGGATGTTTTATCAAGTACAAGCAAACTGAAATGGAGATAAGGATTTTATCCTGCATTCATTGAAATCATCACTAGTTCTCCTGAATTCATTAGTGCAGAAGCTAGTTCTAAAATATGTATTAGGGGAATGAATGCATATATAATTGTTATTTAATAAAAGGAAAAAATAAACCAAACCAGATAAAAAGGTTTTCTAGGGTTTCTTTCATGCTACTCCTGCAAAGATGCTACCCATTTTATATGTGAGCTTAAACCAGTGGTTAACCCTCAACATTGGACACTGAAATGTGAGTAGTAAGGGCTGATAAATGTGAGTTTCATCACTGGTTGCTTTTCACTTCCTCTTTGCATAACATTTTGAGAAGTTCTGTATTATCCAATGACCTGTACTTCGCCTGAACAAGACCACCCACTACTGTGATATGATAGCTGCAAAGAGATTTAGTGGAAGTTGTTGCATATCAGTGAAAAGTAAATAAAATATTAATGATGTCATCTGAAGAAAAAATGCATTTAATTTGTGAAATATTTTCATCACTACAATGAAATTATAATAGTAAAGATAATAAACTAAAAATACTAGATTCTTAAATAATCAATCCCACTACATTGGGCAGTGTGAGAGTTAGTGATTATGTGGTTTGACCCTCATATGGTACATCAATCATGGCAATGCTCTTTCCCTTTGCATCCAAGTAAAACCACTACTTCCCACGCAACATGTCATTACCATCACAATAGGATCTGCTTGGTAATAGCATTTGGAAGGGATCCTTCACTTTAAAGCACTGTTTGAAATCAAAGCTCCCTTCCTGCTGCAACTTAGCTTTAAAACAGACTTAGTGATCCTGGCAAATACAATGCTCTTTTTCTTTACCCTCCTCAGTTCTGATTCCATTCATTGCCTTTTGGCTATATTTTTTTAAATGGAAAACCAAAAAAAGAGGTTTTCCAGATCTTGAAATGGTATTAAATTCTAAATTTTAGAGGGGAAAAAAGAAGCATTTTCCAATTGACATTTGCCTGTGTAATTTTGAAACCTCCATAGTATGTCCTTTAATTGAAACCATTCAACAAACTGCAAAGATCTCCAAGCTTTTTTCAATTGACTAACTCTAAAAAGAATTAAACTGCAAAATTCTACTTTAATACAGCTGCACTATAAAGCAGTAAGCTGCAAAAAGGAAAAATCCAGAAAACACACTAACTCCACCTGTTGCGGTAAACAGTAGCAAATGGTATTCACTTACAGCCTTCACTGTTTGCCAACAAATTGTGCAAGAATTCCATCTCTTTTCCTTAATTTTAAATACTGAGTCATTAGTTGCTAAGATTTGTACCCTCTCACATATTCAAAGGCTAATGTTGCAAAAGAAGATAGTTTGCTATTATGTTTTGATCTCTCAGTACACATGGCTGCTGTTTTTTGGCCATTATCTAACCAAGAGTATTAGAAGTGAACCCAGCACTGTGCTATGTGGGAGGTCCACAAACATAATGGAAATAGTTATCTTTCTTAATTAAAAAGGATAAATATTTCCCTCCTTTCTCATGTTACAGCTGTTCTCCTAAACAGGATAAAATCTCCCCTGGGCTTTAGGGACAACCTAGCTGGAGGGAATAATTTGTACCTCAGGAGGGAGAGGGCCTGCCTGAGGACATTCACATGGTGCCATGTTTTAAAGCTGTCAGTCTGATTCCCAGAGCTAGATGCTACAGGTCAGTGACCTCTTCTGAGAATATCCAACCACTGTGAATTCACATAAAGCTTCCCCACAAACTTATCAGCTGGTCAGCTTATAAATGGAATTTGAATTTGTCTGGTCACCTGCCACTGGTCTGTCTTCTCCACTTGGTGATTACTGAATTTTCATGGGTTTGTGTGTTCTGTTTTTGTTTTGGTCATTTGTTTGGTTGGGATTTTTGTTGTTGGTGGGTTTTTTTTGTTTAAGTCCTCCACATTGTTAAGCAGGGGCTGCAGTAGTTGGTGAAAGCACATACTCCTATACCTAGACTAATAACAAAGTTGTGCACCAGGACAAGAGTCTGTACCTGCGGACTAAAAAGGATACAAGCACGAAAATCATATCAGGTTGTATTTATTGCTACAGTCATAACTATTGCTGCTTCCATAACAGTGTATTTTGGGCCTGTCTCCATGATGGGGTATTTTGGGGGTATCTTTCGTTTATTTGTTTGGTTTATTTGTTGTTAGGTTTTCACGGACAGCAGAATATGTGTCTGCATGTGACATGTCTAAGGACTGAAGAGAAGGCAACAGCTTTCTATCACCAAACAATTGTGAATGGACCAATTGCATTACTGCATTCTAATATTTGTAAAAACAATGATTTTCTATAGTTTCTAATAAAGAGAAATGCCATATATTTTTGTCATGGTTTGGTGCTGGCCCAGTGCCAGTGCCCCCATGAAAATATATTTTCTTTAACTAACTACTGTGAGATGCGACCAGGAACAGAGCAGAACAGGCTCAAACTTAGAAAGAGAGGGGAAAAAAAACTTTATTAACCCACACTAAAATCAGAAACACACAGGAAACAGAATGAAAACCTTTTAAACCATTCCTCCTCCTCCCACCCAATTTCTATCAAACCACAGTGAGACAAAACTTTGGAAACCTGATTAAGTTACCACCACTTAGATAATCAATTCTCAGTCCATCAGGGGAGAGAGGAGTCTCTCTTGTACCACAGTCTTCCCCATGAAACATGGTGGAAACTTTCCATGTTTCTTTGTCACAAATGGCACCGCCCGGAGAAACTCTGCCATCGTGACATCTTCCTTCCATGTACAGTGCTCTCACCACCGTCCATGGACCAAAACTGCTCATAGGGTTCTTCAAGGATGCTTTGCCAAGTGTCAAAAACTAACCATGTCTCATTTTTGGGACAACAGTCCGCCCCATTTTCTCATCCCCTGGGGCTGAGGGTCTTCTCATTTTTGGGACAACAGTCCCCCCCATTTTCTCATCCCCTGGGGCCAAGGGTCTCAAGAACAGAGCTCTTCTTCTCCCTGAAGACAGAGGGCACCACCACGCCCTCTTCATCTTCCTCTGTTCACTCTCTTATATAGTGTCATTACTGCAGGTCAGTCTCTTGGCTCAGGCCATTGCATCCACCTAAAAGCAGTCTCATGTATTACAGGTAACTTGGTTCAGTCTATGGCTATACAAGAGAAGTCCAGCTAAAAATAAAAGCCACTCCATCATCTCCTCCCACTTCGGCCTCTCCCCATCTTCCTCTTAACATCTCAGGTCCCAGACTGTCTCTCTTCTCTCTCAAACCACCAGCCAGGAGGACTAATGTTTCATAAAGTTTCCTTCACCCAGGAAAGGGGTTAAAAGTCCGAGCTCCGCTGCCCTCAGGAGACTGAAATCTCATGGCAGCGACTCCCACATGCTGGGCATATCCCCCCCGCCCCCTCCTCTGCCGGCACAGGCTCTCTCTTGCTCTCTTCCTCTGGTGGGGCAGGGGGAACAAAAAACATTTCGGTCTCTCTCCACCCCTTGGTCCTGCAGGGGCTGGCCCGGTTCCATTCCCTTCCACCTTCTCTCTCTCTCTCTGGGGCTCCGGCCTACCTCAGCCTGGGCCTTCATGGCTTCCCCTCCCCCACACAGCCTCTGGCCGGGCGGGGAAGAGATTGCACCTCTGCCGAGTGGCCAGGCTGCTGAAACCAAAGAGAGTGAACTCTGGGAACTCTCTGCTTTTAACCCCGTGTGTCTTCAGAGGTGACTCACGTCTTCAGTGGTCACACCAGGTGTGAATATTCAAATCTGACCACTGACTGGTTTGACTAAAATTTCCCAAAAAACTCACTTCCTCTCAAACCGAGACAATTTCATTATTATTATCCAAAATCACTTGGATCCTTTGAGGTAATTGTTTCCTCTAACAAAGAAATGAAAGGAAAGGTTACTTAAGAATTTGTTGTTAGCTATGAGCGTCTTTTCTATAGCAGAAAACCTGACTACTTAACATGAGCCTAAGAATAGGGGAGCACTGCCTGGCTAGTGGGTGCTGATGGAAAGTGCACTTACCAGACTCTTGGGAAATACAGTATAAACCCATATTGGTGGAGGACTTGACCCTCAGGGGAGCTGGTCTATGGAATATACCCCTGGAGAGTTCTGGAGCAAAGCACTCTCTCTGTAAAGCTGTGAGAGGACATAGCAGCCAGGAAAAGACAATGTGCTGTAAAGTACATCAGACTAATCTGCCCATTCATTGCAGTTTTGGATGTGAAATAGTGAGTGCTGCAGCTGGACAGGGAGTTATTTCAGCAGTTTCAGCATAGAGGCTATTGCTGGCATATTCTGGGAGAAAGGCAGTAATGCCTATGGGATTGCTTACGTTTTCCTAATCCATTTCCAAAATGTTTTATGCCTCTTCCAGTGCACTTCTCCTTATTTAAACCTATTTAGTTGACTTGCTGCTTGTAAATGGGGAAGTATGGCTCATTGAGTACCTTAGCAATATAGTTTGATTGCCAGACTGCTGGATAATGCTTGAGTGTTTTATTTTGCACCTTTCAAAACTCTGTTGCTATTGCCTCAGCCCTGCTGCTTGCTAATCAGTGTCTGGCTGAAAGGTTGGGTTTGTGAAAAGACAGGTCAACAGTGGAGGGTGAATTGGGTAGTTTGCACCTCTTGTGGTTTTTCATGAAATTTGCCTTGTGTGGATGGATTGTCAGGAAAAAAATTAACTGACCTGAAAAAGGGGTGAGCTGGGAGATGATAGGCTGCTGACAGTTAATTGGGGTATGCAGGGCAAGGCTGACAGAAGAATTTCAGAAGAATCCAACAAGACTGAATGACTGGTCAATAAAACCACAGATTAAATTCAGTGTGGACAGAAATATAGTGATTCACAGAGTAGAGAAAAATAATCCTACCTCTACCTCAACTTAAGGACAGTGACAGCAGAAGGACACTGGCCTAGTCAGATCTTTGCTCCAACCTAGTAAGTCTTCTCTGTTTTTCCTTTACATGGCAAGAGTAGGTCTACAAAGCCTGTCCCTTTTTACTCTATAAATTATGGGAATTCACAACAATTTAAAAAAGTAAAAAAAAAAAAAAAAAAGAAGGAAAAATAAAGTGCCTGATCCTGGGTCCATAAAGAGTTTCAGACTTCAGTTAAAAGTCATAGAAAAGCTTGTGCAAATCAATTTCTTCTAGCAGAACCTTTATTGTTCTCTTTGTGCACATCTTTATGGGAGAAGGAAAGTGGGGCACAGGGTGTCTTTTCTATGTCATGTGTCTCAGCATCTGACTCTAGGAATTTATATCATTCTTCTTTCTCCTCAATTCAGAGGAGAAGCGAAAGAACGGAGTGTTTAAACAGCAGTGACATCCTCTGGTGTATACCAGACTACCAGACTACCTAATGGGGATCAGGTCTTTGTTTGAAAGCAAGAGTACTTGTATACAACTGGAGTAGGGATAGAGTGATGTCTACAAGAACAGGCAAAGCAAAAAGTAAGTCAGTCCAAAAATCATGTAGTGTTCTTGGTTTAGGAGGTTTATAAGCTGAGAGTCAGAATACATTAGGTAACCCAGAGGGTAGCATTTACGCTGGCTTATCTGGCCTGCTCAAAGAGGAGTTTGTACAGTCTGTGATTCTCTGTGCTTATATTTTAGGACTCTGAGTTTAGTCTGGGTTAGAAAACTTGGGCTGGACTCTGAACTCTTGAAAAGAGCACTCCAAACATTTCAAATATTCAATCTCAAGTGTAATTTCCTTTCTCTAGAGAATGTGGTATTCCTAGATGCAAAGTTTAGCACGAGCCTCAATGTGGCAGACCACTAAGGTTAGGGTCATTACTTTTATCTTTAAGAAACATTTTATAGCATTCTTAGCAGCAATCAATACTTCAGGATAGAATGCTTTATGATTTATTGCAGTCACAAAGTGCACACTTACATGCAAGGGACGGAGTACATCCTCAGTTGTTTTGCAGATGACAAGCTGGGTGGGAGTGATCTGATGGAGAGTAGGAGGGCTCTGCACGGGGATCTGGACAGGCTGGATTGATGGGCTGAGGGCAGTTGGATGAGATTCAACACGACCAATTTCCAAGTCTTGCACTTGGGTCACAACCCCATGCAGAGTTACAGGCTTGGGACAGAGTGGCTGGAAAGCTGCCTGGCGGAAAAGACCTGGGGGTGCTGGTCAAGAGCAGCTGAACATGACCCAGCAGTGTGCTCGAGAAGGCTGATGGCATCCTGGCCTGCATCAGCAACAGTGCATCCAGGAGGACTGGGGCACTGATCATCCCTCTGTACTTGATGTTGATGAGGCTGCACCTTGAATCTTGTGTTCAGTTTTGTACCCCGTACTTCAAGAAGCATCTGAGGGAGTTGGGATTATTTAGTCTGGAGAAAAGGTGTCTCATGGGAGACATTGTCACTCTGCAACTACCTGAAAGGAAGGTGTAGCCAGATGGGGTTGGTCACTTCACCCAAGTAACAAGTGATAGGACAAGAGGAAATGTCCTCAGGTTTTACCAGGTGAGGTTTAGATTGGATATTACCAATAAATTCTTTATTGAAAAGATTGTCACACACTGGAATAGGCTGCTTGAGGAAGTGGTTGAGTCACTATCTCTGGAGGTATCTAGAAGATATGTAGATGTGTCACTAAGGGACTTGATCTAGTGGTGGGCTTGGCAGTGATGGATTAGCAGTTGGACTCAATGACCTTAAAGATCTTAAAGGTCTTTTTCAATGTAAAAAATTCTATGATTCTAACTTAATGTATGACAGAATTTTCCAGCCACTTTAGTGTAGGGCTCCAAAGCATAACAGCCATTAGTAGGATATGCTAAGTTTCTCCTCAGTTCTCTTAAATAATTACAAATTTTTTTTTCATTCACCTACTGTTTCTTTTTGAGGGGAGTGTGGGAATTTTTTTTATGTGGCGAACCAAAATTAATTTAGTATTTAATCAAAAGTCGTTGCTGTTTCTTTGTAATGTAAGTTTTCATTGATGTCTTCATAATAGATATACTAGATAACCAATGTGTATCTGATGTAGACAAACAGAAAAAACTGATGACAAGTGGAAGTGTGTTTCTAATTGTAGTGGGAGTTTGAATTGGTTTCAAGTTATAATGTTTATGCAATATAAATTATTAGAGAGGTTAAAGCCTTGCCAGTAGCTGAACCTTTAATTATTGGATAGAAACTTAGCTACAGCACAGACTGAGTTGAGTTTTTTTTAGTGTGCTCATACACATGTGCACACAGAACTATTGACATAAAGCAGTTTCTGAACTTAAAAAGTTTGTCCAGATACTGTTAAAGACGTGTTGGAGTAAGTGGCACTTGAAGAGTTCACACTTTTTTTGGTTCATTTCTACCTCTTCCAGGAAGTACTCTGCCTCTCAAGTTGCACCAATTCATGTGTTTGGTTTTTAACTTGAAATTTTCAGCGATCCATATTTAGGCTAGTCCAACATTCCCCCTCATTTTAGTGAGTTTTGGATGTAAGCAAGATAAAAAACAAATAGAGTAAGTGATTTGTGTGGTATATAACAGGCAATAAAGCTATGCATACATTTCTCCTGAACTGAGTACTATGACAACAAGAGAATCCTGGTACTGAATCACATGTAATTGTTAAACTTTATTCTAAGAGATTTGGTGCACTATAGAAATGTTTCAGGCAGTGAAAGGACAGTTTTGTAAATAGAGTATATAGGACCTATGCTCTGAATACCAGTAGGCATTCGGTGTTACCCTGAAGAGCCTGCCTAATTTCTGACTGAAAATCAGATGTGGAAACGTTCATTTCAGAGAGATGTTGTGAACTCTAATATTGCTTTCTCCAGAATCCTTTCCTGTTTGTTGCTGAGGGTATACCTGGTAGGAAGGAAATTGGTTTCTAAATGCATAACATTTGCCCGAAGTCATGAATCCATCCCCATAGATACTGATTTTTCAGATACTTGGATTTTATCAGAGAAACAAAATACTCAAAGGACTTTTACTCAAAGGATTTTTATTGATGGATTTGAAGAATAATTGGGTTTTAAAAGTTACTGGATTAATTAAAATCCTGTAGATCTGTTTACTTTATTGTATTGCATTTTTTCATATATATATCCACATGCTTTCTAGTTACTAATTACTTGTACTTATTTCCTATTATTGTCTATTTAAGATGAACAACTTTTTGCTATGGCTTCTGAGAAGAGGCTACATTTTGAAAGAGTTTCTCTAGACAAATGAAGAAACAGTGTTTGAATTTAAACATCAGTTGTGGTTTTAAGGTCATACAGTGTCTAAGGGATGCTGCTGCTGAAAAACAATTCCAATAACAAACTTAACTGAACTTCGTATGCTGGTGTTGCAAACATAGTGCTATTCTGTGAAAAACTAGCAGAGAAATAAAAAGAAATTATCCTAAGATATTGATTTTGAAGTTTGACTGTGAAGAAAGAACAGGTGGTTGAATTCTGCTGTTAGTGGCAGTAAATCAATTAGAACTAGCAGTTGAAAAGGAAAAATGGAATTCTGAAAAAGAAATGTATCCATTAAGCTAAAAAGTCTTTGGTGTACTGTAATGAGTATTGGTATATGTGCCATATATATATGCTTTGTGAGTATCAATGGTTGCTGCCTGTCAGCCCAGCATGGCACACAAGCTTGAAGTTAAGACAACCAGTTTTCCATAAGGCTCTTTCAGATATGTTACTGTACAGACATGGAATTGCCCAGCTGTGCAGTGCTCCCTGTGCACTGCTCAGTTTAATCTGTCTAGCTCTTGTCATGAGTGATGGCAAAATACTCCATTCCCTTCAAGTGCAAAGAATTTAGACAGACTTGGAAGAAACTAGAGTTTTCAATTAAGTGCTATGCTGAACATTCATTAGGAATTCTCCATTAAGCACAGGTAATACCTAAATACTCAGTTTCTCATTCTGCCACATAATCACAAATAAGAATTACTAACACTTAATGGTAATTTACTAGCTATAGGAATGCTAGAGGCAAAGCAAAATTTTGTTGTTTCATACCAAGGAGTCCAGGTAGTACAGATCTTAAAAAATACTTAAACAAAACCCTGAAACTATTGTAATGAATGCTTTTTTACTCTCATGTTCACATTTGGTGCTAACATGATTTAAAATATATATTTATTTGTGTAAACTGTTTTAAGGGCAATAATGAGAAAATAATTTAGGATTGACTATTAGGATTTGGATGCATTACCCATTAAAATTTGGTTTTCCTTTTACTTCTGCCACTCTAAAATTGGGTAACCTAGGGCAAATCAGGGCATCACTTGGAATCTGAGATTTCCATTTTGACAGTGGGAATAACCTTGCTTAGTCCGACCTTTCTTCTATTTTCTTTTGACCTTTTAAAAAAATGTTTTGCTTTTACTAGCCTCTTATGAGACAATATTTTCTTGCACTGTGAATATGTAGAACTTGCACAGAGATTCTAATGAAGATTGATATGTCTAAGTATTAATGCAGTGTTTAAAAAACACTAATTTTTTTGATCTTTCATATTGCCTTTCTACTCCAGCGGATCTTTTCTTTAGTAGGCTTGTTTGCAATTTTAAGAGTTAAATAATGTAACAGAGTTTTTCCTTCTGCAGTTTGGTTTTCTCTGCTGTGTTTCTTGCTGTGGTGTTAAGGGAACTGGTCAAGAAATATATAGCAAAGCAGGAGATATTTGTACATATACTGAAAACTTTCACAATGGTATTCAGTTTCTTTTGGAATCAGTGAGAATACAATGGCAATGCTGTCTCTGTTTAAATGGAGTAAGGATTTCATCTTCTTTATGGTCTTACAGGAAAGTTCTGGACTCTGGAAAAGAGCAGTACTTCAGTTAAATGTTTCAGCAGTGTTTCTCTCAATCCAGCTGCACTCGAAGCCTTAATTTTTTGGTTAGATGTGAGGCTGAGTAAATGCTCAGGAAAAAATAAAACCTTAATTTTCCAGCTCAGCTGTGACAAGGAAAGCCATTTAAAAAATCATTCAGGAAGGAGGAAGAAGAGGAATCTCAGATGTACTTTTTCTTAATATGTAACAAGACACAGTAATTTTACATTTTAAATATTTTTTCCCCTGTTCAGGAACACTTAGTAAGAATATGTAGAGTTTTGGCTGCATTTTGAGAGATAATTGACTGAGATGAGCTACTGTTGTGTAGTGAGATCACTGCTGATAAGATAGAGGATTAAAATATATTATCTAGCCAAAATCAGGGTTTTATATATGCCTCCTTGTTTGAAGGGAGTGGGGGTGGGACTTCCTGCCTCTGTAGCATTTCCAGAGCATTTCCTGCTTTTCATGAAACAGCAGGCAGCAGGTACACCTACAAGAACCATCAAACAAAGCCAAAAGCCATCAAGTTTGTCCTGTGTTCTTCACCATGGTGTTAAAAATCAGTCATTAAATAGATCTCCAGAGAACATAAGGATCATCTGAACAGATGTTGCATTCTCTTTTCAACTCAGTAACCCAAGGGATCTCCTGTCTCCATACTTGACTTGCCACTTATTATTGCCAAGGCATGAGCAGAGGTCTTTGTAGAATATAGAAAGAGGTCAATATATCCTTTAGACTAAGACAAGGTGTATTATTATCATAATATTTCATAGAGGGTTATATCCTATACATACACATGTACACATAAATAAACCCCCAGAAGTTCATGTAGTCATAGATATTTTTGCCATCTCTTTATTGTGTATAGCTTTAGTTTTAATTAGGCAAACATTTGATATAAGGTATTCAAAAGAATTTCTACCATAAAGTGTTGCGGGACGTGGGGTGGAACTTTAGTTCTCACAGCAAGTAACAGCTAAATTCAGATCTGAATTCAGTTTCAAGCTTAGAAAAAAGAGTAGCGAGAATCAAGGGATGTTTTCATATGTGTCAGACTTTTAAGCTAAAGTCTCCTACACATGCTTTATGCAAGTACTAAATAACTCTGTATTTTATAAATTAAGTAGGTGGACATGATGTTAAGAAATTATTAACTGGCAGTTGGCAGGTGTACCTTATAAAGATGATGGAGAAGTACAGTCAATATAAGGCTTCTGCTGAATTTCACAACTCAAGCATGTAGGTGTGCACATGAACAAAATTAGCCATTAAGTAGAAAAGTAGTACGAAATTATAACGTTATAAAATATGTTGACTGTTTAACTTGTTTCCCATTTCTCTTTATTCTCTGGGTTGCAAAGCAAAATTTTGCCCACACTGAGAAGTTAATGATCACTGAATGACACAAACAATACAAGTGGGACAAGGGCAAAGGTGCAGTTAAGAATTTTTTTCAGTACTTGATCAATTATGTGGTGCTTGATGGGATAATTCATGGTGACAAAACACAAGCAACACTTTAGCTTTTAGGCAGCTGGAAAACAGCATGAGATGGTGCCCTTCTTTCAGTGCAACTACCATGGAAAAAAGGTTAGAGATCAAAGAAGAATACAAATGACTATGCAGACAGTTTTTCCTGCTCTCTTGCTTTTCTTGCTCCAAAAGAGAAAGAAAGAAAGAAAGAGAGAAAGAAAGAAAGAGAGAAAGAAAGAAAGAGAGAAAGAAAGAAAGAGAGAAAGAAAGAAAGAGAGAAAGAAAGAAAGAGAGAAAGAAAGAAAGAGAGAAAGAAAGAAAGAGAGAAAGAAAGAAAGAGAGAAAGAAAGAAAGAGAGAAAGAAAGAAAGAGAGAAAGAAAGAAAGAGAGAAAGAAAGAAAGAGAGAAAGAAAGAAAGAGAGAAAGAAAGGACTTTCTATTATTTTTACCTCATACTTGATTTATTTGACGCAGTTCTGTTTCGTTTTCAGTTTTTTAGCCCAACTGAGGAAATGTTTTGTTTCAAACTAATTTGCGTAGATTTTTTTTTCTAAATTGTGGGAGGAGAAACAGGGAAGCAAGGAAGAAGCAAAACTTTTTATCTGGTCAAGCCTTTTTTTTTTTTTTTTAATTTGAACATTGGCAATTTTCTAAACAAAGTTGTGACTTCAAAATGAAAATAAATGATTTTTTTTAGAAAAAAAGTTTAAACTTTTCTGAAATGAAAACAATCCACAAAAATAAATTTACTACAACCACAATAACACTTGTGTACTGATAAAATTTCTTTTGTTTTTATTTTTTTGCTTCTTTAGCAAAGCATATAATAAAGCCTTCAAAAACTGCTCTACTTCTGTTTGGTTTTAGTTTCAACTCCTGGCTGACAACATGTCTCTTTTGCTAATCTTACTGTTGTTAAACGTTACCTTGTCATTTTCTTTCCCTGCTTTCACCTTTTTTTCCTTTTTTTTTCCATGCTGCTTCTTATAAATGCAAGTTTTCAAAGAATAATCAATGGAGGTATCAAAGAAGCCACAGAAAGTTTGTCAACACTGTAGAACAGCACAGCTGACATGTCTCTCTGTTAGGTTTCTCCTCCAACTCAACTCACCCAGGAGCTGCAGTGAGAAGAATATGGTGACTCAGAAAGAACTCCTGGAGGGCTGCTTTGGGTAAACCAAAGGGGAAAGCTAGTGAGCAAGTAATATCTTTATTGAAATGTTCACAGTCACATTGTTTCCACTGTATTCAGCAGAGTACTATCGTCTTTGTCTTCTGTACAATATCACATGGTCCTTTCACACCATATCAGGTTTATGCCCCGCTGGTAACAGCACAGAGCTGTCAGCCATCCTCTTCCTGCATAAGCAAAGTTTAAGTTTGGAAATATTGCCGTATTACAGTATCTATCTGTTATTTTGAGAAAACACAAATATAACTGATTCTAAGAAAGGACCCCTCATAACAGTCTGTTTTCCCCATGTTTTCTCTTGAGCTGCCCTACTCCATACCTCAGGTCTTCACTGGGCTGCATTCCTACTGCTCATTAGGCCTGAGTCTAGCAGGGGTTCCTGTGAGACTTGATGTGTGCAAGAATGTCACGTGAAAATAGATGGAGTTCAGGTATGGTGTTTAGCAGAGCTTCAGTGCAAAGCCAAAGCAACAGACTTCAGTGCAAGATTACCCCTCATTGGCTTTTAATTTTATTTTTTTCTAACTCTTTCCTTGGTACAATGACCTAATTCAGATGCTGGAAACATTACAGTAAAGAGGTCATAAACTATAGAAATCTCACCCCTCATTTCCTGTCCTATTTCAAGTTTGTAGAAAGTCTGTAAATTACAATAACCTCTATGAAAAATAAAGATGTGTTCAATATTAAAGTAAATTCAATAATAAAACCCAAGATATTGTTATTAATTTTGGTTTTGCAGTAAAGATTGTGTAAAATGTGGGTGAAACATTACTGTTTCCTTTTAAAATTTATCATAACCCACCAAGCAAGCTTGATTCAATTTGGGATCTATTTATGTATTTTTCAGTTTTGGACCTCTTGGCTGTCCAAATGGAGCCTACACTTAAACTTCTGTTCATTTATAGCTTGGTCTTAATTACAATATTATTGAATTGTTGCAATCAAAATCTCCATTGTTATGACTAGGATGGATGTGGGGATCAAAACACAACCTTAGGAAAGAAATTAGAGAGTTTTTTGTTTAACCTCATAAACTGAAGGCTGGAGGAAAATGTGTAATGGACTTTTATAAAAGCATGGCAGAGATGAATTCTAGGATCAGAGAAGGGGTGCTTAAGCTCAAGGACATCGTTGGCCCAGAAAAAAAAAGGATATTAACTGACTAAATTTAGGCTGGAAAAGGTTCCTCTGATGGTAAGAATATTCTGCTAATAGTGTTCTGGAATTGTCTTTTAATGTTAGCAATAAGACTCAGGCCAAACCCAACTCATTAGAGTTTGAATTGCTTTCTGAATGGGATTAAACAATCATCTTGCATCAGCAGAGGTCTTCTCTGGAGGCAGTTTCTTTTCCTGTATTCAACTTAATTATTTTTTTATAACAAAAATTGTAAAAGTTTGTAAATTGGGAGCTTAAAACATTTTTCTTTAAGACACAATATTCAGAGATTTATGTAAGAGTAATGTGAATAAAAAGATTAGCTCAAAGAATGCATGATTGTTTGGAGTTTGTTTCTGGCATTATATAAAATAAATCTTGATTGTATGATATACTTTGTATTGCTACATTCCTGTGTGATTGCTCTAGATAGAACTGGTAAGTCATTGAAAGACATAGCTGGAAAATACAAGGGACATTTATGTTCCTTTCAATACCTCATGTACTTTATTCAAAAATAGACTCTTGCAATGACACAATCTCCTAGATGTGCTGTGGTTTGTGGTCATAGTTTAGTAGGTTTGGATTGCAGCCCAAGGTGCATTGAAACAGTTTAGGTGTCACAAATGTTACCCTGTTTCCAAATAAAGATCAGCTTCCTGTGCTTCTCACCTTGAAACCTTTGGAGATGTGATCTTTTTGAACTTGTTTGTGTGCAAGGATGATTCTGAGTACACCACAGAAAAGCTTTTTGCTTTTAACTAGTAATGTCCATGACACCCCATGCATTGCGTGGCAGTCCATTATTCCTGAGCCAAACATTTGGGTTTCTCTGGACTTGGCTGAGCTTTTTTCCAGGCTCTGATATGTAACAGTTCACTTTTGGAAGTCTTTGTTGTATGCAAAGCTTGCCTAGACTGGGATAAAACTTCCATTCATATGGCGTTTTTTTTGCTGCTTCTTTATCTCAAATGAAGTGGCAATATTTTATGTAAACTGCAATATGTGGCCTGCAAAACTCCATGAATATATGTTGAAAATCAGGTTTTCTGAATTGGGAAGAACCAATGAAAACCTGACACTTGAAAGCCCAAAGATAGAGAAAAGAAGCATTTGTGCCTGGGTCAGGGGAGAGTTTTAGTAATGTACAGATGGTAGCTATGGAAACAATATCTGAGTTTGCCTAGATGGTCATGAGAAACGTAAATCATGAACAAACCGTACCAAATAAATGTATGTACTGTGCTGAACAGAGGTAAAACAAATTCACTAAGAAATCACAGAACTGGCAGCTGCACATTTATTTCTGTTCAGTATGTGTGCAGTGAATAAAATCTTAGCCAAGGGCTGGGTTGCACATCTGTCTTGACCCTAATGCTACAGGCTCCAATATAAACATTAAAAAAATCAAAACCTATTTCATGTCTTCCAGCATAGCACACAAAGACCATTGCTCTCTAGAGTGATTTTAGTAAGTACAACTGCCCTTGCTTACAATGTTTTTAGCTTTCAGTTTTCAACAGCTCAACTCTGACCTAGCAGATAAAAGCAGTTTTTATATGTGATTTTAGGTAAATGGAGTTGGATTAAAAGATTTCAGGCTGGTCTCTCTTTCTTTATTTGCTTGCTCCATGTTACTTTCACAAGAAGATGTCTGCTGGGAAATCCCACTGAAACTTTGCCTCATCCTACCAGCAGAGCTATATGTGAGATGTCCAGACTGGATGACTTTCAAGGGCTAAGTCAGTGCAAAGTATAAAGTAAGAGGCAAGACCATTAATGAAACCTTTCATCTTTTCACTTTAGCTTTGGTTGGACAAAGATAACTAGATTTCTTATTAAGCTTTTTACTGTCTGTTTTTGAACTGCTTTTTCCATTATTGCATATTTAAGTAGGGAGAGATTGATCAATAACATTCTGTAAATAATCTCATTGACACACCTTACTTGATCAACTACACAATCAAAATAATTGATAAACTGTTTTAAAGGCTTTAAGTTGGGGGGTTAAGGGTGTATTTGTCTCACTGAGCAGAAAATAAAGATGTTCAGCAATTGTTAACAAAAACATGCTGCTGTTTTCTTTCCACATATGTAAATTCAAAAAAATTGAGAGGAAAAAAAAGAAGTTTAATGTTGGTGGCTGTGACACTTTACCCAGGAAGTGGCATCACATGAGTTATTGTGTCTAGTCTGTTTTTTATTTATACTTACATATTTCTACAATGCGCAAAGGGATGAATAAAGGAGATTGAAGCACGCAGGTAATCACCAGAATATCCAGATAGCTGTGCTGGAGATAGTGGGCTCATGTGTGATTTGGAAAACAAAAACTGTCTGTTTTTCACTGTAAGTGACTGGGTTAAACCACTTTCCTCCATTTTAAAACAATCAAAACAAATGTATTTCTAAACAAATCTTCTTTCCTAGTTTGGCTTGAATTTGTAAAAGTTTCAAGCTGAAACTTATATGAAACATTTTATGGAAATTTTGTGGTTTGTGAATAAGTTTTGCCCAGCTCTCATCTGAGTCCAGATCAAAGCACACCTTAGTGTTCTTGACTCAAGCATCATCCTGCATACATAAGTATAAAGAACTGTCTTTTTAATATAGGTGCACAAGTCAGCCTCTAAAAAATGTTCTATGTGCAGTCAGTCTCTACCACTAATATTTCCTGGATGATCTCTGGAAAAGTAGAAAGCCGTGAAGAGAAAATTTTATAGTTCACTGGTAATCATAATAGCAGGGCTCTTGTTCCAAGAATGGGAGCCTAATTACCTTCTGAAATTCAAAAAAATCACACTGACTATAGTATATTTTACATCATGTGGTACAGTTATTTTAAGATATGAGCAATTTCAATCTTTTTTTAATAAAAGCTTTTTGCATGGCACTTTAGCAAATCTGTGTATAAGTGGGTTTCCAGAATCACTTACTTTCTTGGCATATATTCAAGAAGATTCAAATCCTGTTAACTGGCATCTATATATAGATATATATATATGTCATAAATGCACAGACATAATTTAATTAACTCTTGGTTTTTTTTTTCTTTTTAGAAATATCTTTAAAATAAACAAAATTTCTGTGTTTCATCTTTGAGGTAATTTTAAATAAGGCTAACTTAAAATCCCTGGGAAAATGCCTGCCTAGACCAGACTTTAAAAGTTTGATCCATATTAATCATTGTTTTCTATTCAACAACAAAATCAATTTAAAAAAATACATCCTTAATTTTTGTTGTTTTCACTTATGAAAAGATTGAGAAATAATTAACAGAATGTTAGTTGTGAAGACACCAAAAAACAGTCACAATAAATTTTTGAATACTGCAATAATTTTCAGTGCTTGCAATGCTTCAAAAACAATCGCTCTCTCAAGGGTCTGATCCTGATCCCTTTCAAGCTGATGGAAGTTCTTCAATTAATTAAATGAAAAACAGCATAGACACAAGTTAAAATGAACTTGTTAGCTGGAGTGTCACTTTATATTCTGCCTCCGCAGAGCTTAAATTTGCTGCCTACCAAATAAAATTCTCTTCATTTGCTGACTTCATTTTTATGTTTTTGTGAGAAACATCCCTGTCTTGTGTTTACTTGGGTTTAATCTTCATATGTCTGTGCCACTGTGGGAGGTAAACTCACAGGTTTCCCATTTGAAATCACTCTCTTACCTATTTACCTGTGAGTTGTTGCTGACTATTAAGCTTTGGGTCACCAGACTGTTGGCACGTCTAAAGTCACTATCTCCATCATACTACCTAAGCTACATGTTTTCTGAACATGTTGGCCTTAATTTTCTAGTGTTCGGCACACCTTTAAGAAGACAGCTATCAAATCTCTTATAGTGACTCAGTGTAAAAATGGATTTAAGATCATTCCAGGCAGCGCAAGTATACAGCATTTCTCAATGTGGTGGGCCGCCTCCTAGAGGCTCCCCCAGCCGAGCTCCCACTCCTCCTCTTCTACAGGATGGGAGGGAGAGTAAAATGAGAGGGGGGAAAGGAAAGAGCTTGATAGTCAAGACAAATACAGGGAGATCATTTACCGCGGGGTGCAGGGGGACGGGTTGCTGTGGTCAGTCCGTGCCAGCCCCTCTTGGCCACTCCTGCTCTCTCTCTCGCTGTTCCCCTGCTCCAGCGGCGGTTCTCCAGGGGAATCTGGCGGCCAGAGCCCCTCCTGTCCCTGCTCCTGCTCTCCCCTTGGGGCTTGCAGAGCCTTTCCTCCCCCTTTTCCCCTCACGCCTTGCTGCCCGCGGCTGAGGGCCTTGGCCGTACCCAGCTGTGGCTGGAACGGGGCAGCCCCGGCCTCGCCTCGCCCTGCCCCGCCCCGCCCGTGGACACCGTTGCGGCCCCCACCAGCAACTGGACACCTGCAGCTCACACACTCATCGAGAGACGTGCAGGACACACCGTGCAGACACAGCAGAAAGCCGTGTTGCTGTCTCAGGTTACTTCCTTCTGATGGAGGAGCACGGCGGCCTGGGCAGCCCTGAATCCTGCATGCAGCTTTGTAATTGATTTGTGACAAAAATGACACGGTGAAACGTCGATTTTCAGAGGTAATTGCACACTGTAATAGGCCAGAGATTTTTAGTTACTGTGACGATTACCACAAGGAAAAGCTAAACAAATGTTAGCAGTTGGAAAAGTAAATCTGTGGGCGCTGCTGGATTGTGAAAAGGCTGTTGGCAAGGGGGTTCACCTGCCCCTGGCAGCAGCGTGCCCCCGGTGCCAGCACCTGGGCCCGCGGGCTTTGGTGTTTGTCAGCGGAAATGTGCTGCTCCTCCCGAACTGCAGCATGGCAGCAAGGTTTCGTGTGGGTGGCTGCACAGAGTACTGTGGAGCCATAGAAATTATAAGTATGTATTAAAACACTCCTTCGGTGTAGAGCCAGGCTAGCAGTGCTAAGTATATGGATTTATAGTTAGGTGTCGCTTGTTGTGGTGAAGGAAATTGTACATATTTCAATATTTTTATAAAACTTATCAAAGATTTCTGTCTTTTATAGCCATGATAGAGATCTGTGCCCAGGGCTGTGTACAATGCTGATTTATGCAATGTAAGATTTTGAGGGCCAAAGAGTCTTTGCTAATGATCTTTGCTATTTAAGCTGTGGGGAAGAATCTGCTTTGACCTTAATGATAATAATCCAAGGGATTAGCACAATGAAGTTCTGAGGATCCTTAAGATACCTACTATGCTGCATATTGAAGAGCAAAAGATAAATAAGTGGATAATAGGGGACAGGACAGGGTACAACAAAATGTATATGTTAACAAACTTCATTAGGACTTTCAAAAAGCCTTTAAAAACGTGCTTCCTTCCATCAGAAGCACAGAGAAGCCAAGTAGCCCCGCTATGGAAAACAAAATGTTATTTTTGAATCTGGAAATGATTAAGTCAAATAACAAAAAAATGAAGTGATCAGTGTTTATCCCACTAAAAAGCTGCCATCAGAAGTACATAACTCACCCTAGAATTATTATACTTATTTTCCAGCTTTTATTTATATGCAGAGACGAAGGAATTAAGCAAGAGTTCATATGAAAAAATGTCCAGACATTATGAAAGATATGTCTATGCTATAATGTAAATGTTGAAGTACCTGAGTTAGCTTAAAACAAGAATAGGAACACTTTAGTGGTGATAAACTGGCAGCTTATCAACAGCAGTGAATTTTCTCTCCTATGTTTCTCAGTCAGAAACAACCAGGGAAGACAGCTGGGTATGGGCTTCTCAGATTAGGACAGCTGAGACCTTTGCTGAAGTAGGTGAACTGCTCTGAGTATCTCAGCTTGGTCCTTTGAAAGCAGCCTGGGTGTCTCTCTGCTTGAGCGAAAATTTTAGGAGGCACCATAGCTTGGGAAAAAAAAAGCCATCAAACAGCCAAATAGGAAAAAAAACCCAAACAACAAAAGAAACTAAAAATCCAGACCAAACCAAACAACCCCCAACCCAAAAACACGCAAAACCTCCCCCAAACTCCACTTCTTGCAACATCTGTACATTTAAAGGATGAGGGTACAAAACCCAGGAGCTATTTATGTGCTTTGCAAGAGTATAAAACATTGCAATAATAAATTAGAAAAAAAGTTTTGAAAGTGATCCTTACCACTGTAATCAGTTGTGTTTTGAGGATAAACCAGGATAAGGATAAGCCTTTACTGTCTGAGGTCAGGAGGAAACCTTTAATGTTGGGGCAGCTCTTCCTATGGTTAGTGACTGAGTAGACTTTGTTGCACCTCTTACCAAGCTGGGACTTCCACAGCTGAAGAGAGGATACCAGGGTATACGAACCACTGGTATCTTTTAGTATGGGAGCTTTATTTCCATAAAGCTCAACCAGGGAAACTGAAAGAAGTGTGGTTTGGGAAGCTCAAATTGAGGTAAGAGACAAGGTAGGTACTGCAGAGGAATTCTTCCATTGCATCAGCTTTTGGATTGAAAATGTCTGCTAAGATGTTTGGGTTTGCTCGGTTTTTGTTTGGGATTTGTGTTTGTTCAGTTTTTTGTTCAGTTGGATTTGGTTTTTAAAATCTTTTCCTGTATGTTACTGTCTTTTTGCTACCTATATCTTCTATTTATTTTTTTTTAATTTTTATAATAAAGAAACTTTTTATTAGTAGTTTGCTGTGCCAACTATAGAATTTTAATATTCCTCCAAGATAAGGCCCTGACAAGGTCCCATGTAAATCAGATACATCTGTTTCCTAAATCCAGTCATTCCTGCCTTGTTGTGTTCTAGTAATTACCTCATCTACAAGAAATAGTGTATTCCTGTATTGTGCCCCTGAGTATACTAAGTGTTTCTATTAGCTTGCCTGCTGCTGAGACATCTCAGAGTTTTTGGTGTGGGATTGTTTTGGGGTTTTTTTAAAGAATATTTTTCTTTTCCATCTAAGTAAGCCATATGGGTGTTGCACCTTGCATCACCAGTATTGCCACTGGTTTAAGAAAGGTTTTGGTGTACACACTCCTTGCTTCCCTTGAGGTCTGCCTCTGGATGTTTGAGATGTTTACATACTGTGAAGTTTTGCCAGTCATAAGATGAGATGCCCAAAGTTGGCCTTCTGGCTGATCATAATTTTTTCAAAACTTTTCTTGGGAGATATATATCTGTTTTCATTACTTAGTCCCTGAATTTTTGAGCAATTACTCAAAGAATTAATGTAATGTTGACAAATTACCCCAGTCTGTCTGAGGCCTTTCTGCCTCCAGATGCAACATAGTTCCAGAGGGCTTTTCTAATGTCCCCATGTTTGAAAATGTGGGGCCTAATTTGTGTATTTGTTCTATTTCATTTAAGCCTGTTATAATTTTCAGGGTCATCGTGTCCTATTTCTGGCCCCACTACAATAAAACTCCTGAGCATTCATTTATCTTTAGGTGTTTAAGTATTTCTATTGTCTTTCACATTGTTTTGATGCCTTCATATGAAAAGGAATCTACTTCTTGGATAAAATCTGATTGATTTCTCAGATTCAGTGATATGCTGCCTTCCCCTTGCAAATACAGCGTCTCTATCATGATTTAAGGAAGACATAAAGTTAAATACATTTCCTGTAAAAACTCATTTTGACATGGTTTGCTTTCTTCTCTGAGTAGAACACATCAAACCATGCAGAAATCATACTGAAAGCCTGATGGGGACATATTTCTGCTTGCAGTAGTAGTAAGCTCTTGTCCCATCAGCCACTTGGTTCTTTGTGCACTCCATGTCCTTGTGCCCTCCATGTCCTTCTGTTCCTATGGAGTGACTTTTTTCCCTTCCCTTTTTTCTTGTAAACATTTCTTCCCAAGGATAACATTGAAAGTGAGATATACTGTGCAATTTCAGATGTGTGAACTTCCCCTAAGTTTTGCAGGTTTTATGTCATAGCTTTCCTTTGATTTTACTCATGTTCCCAGCCAGTCTTATATAAGACTTTTTGAAAATGGAAGAAAAATACCTGAATCTGTTCATGATCCTTCTCCAAGCCTTTTGGCTTGCAGATTGCTGTTTTCCTTACTGCAGGGGTGAAAAAGCAGTTTCTGTGCTCTGCGTTCTACTGATTTTTCAGTGCAAAGATGACCAAAGAAATGCCAAATATTGTAAGTTTAACGTGTTTTAAAAGCCTAACAACCTCTGTATCAATTAAATATTAGTTTTTCACTAAGCATGTCATAGTTCAAAGACTTTAATGCAATGTCTCTCTATCCTATATTCCTAAAATGGTGAAGCATGAAACAACCCATTCTGAATGAAGGTGGATGACAAAATACCATTTGCACTTACAGCTATTTTTAGTATTTCCTATTAGCTCATGGGTTTTAATTTTTCTTTAAAGGCCTGTGAAAGAAACATTACCAGCTATATTACTTTCCAAATAATCAAGATCATGAGAAAGCATATGCTAATATTTTCAAATGTAAATGTGGGATAGTCTCTGGGCACCTGGATTAAGATATCTGTGAGTCTTGTACTTTTCAATATAGGTATTTTTAGTTTTGCTATTAAGTACTGTTAGCGCTGGAGGTAGCTGTTCCAAAACTGTAAAAGTCTAAAGAAAGTGCAAGGAAAGAAGAAACTGGTTGCAGAAAGAGAAGATAGGAATGTGTCAGAATTTTTTTTTCATGATATTATACTGTTTGAACAATAGTGTTGCTTCATTGCAGTAATTTGAAATTTAAAAGTTCATTACAGGAAATAAGTGTTTTGATACTGCAGCATTATATGCTCTGATGGCATAATGATTGCTACTAATTTCTGATAAAGAGTGACTTGTTCCGAACATATTGACCCTTTATACCTCTTTTGAAAGCAAGTTAATGGGATACCAGCTGTATTTGTGAATCTCTTAGAAAAATTGAGGTTAACCCACAGTAAACACAGCTTCTATCATAGCACTTGGAACATCTGTCAGAGGTTCTAGTTAGAAGTCACAAACAAAAATACTCCATATTGACTCATGAACATTTCCACAATCCAGGACACTGGAAGAATATTGTGTCACTTGGAGTGATAAAGAATGCCAACTGTATTTATTTTCTGAGAGCCCTCCTTGCCAGGCTGTGAGTAATGCTCTGTTATCCATTCTACATTTTGTGTTCCAAAGTCTACATTGTGTTCCTTGTTCCAAATCATGAATTCTGGACATGTTGCAGGCAAACCAAATTTTTATTACCCCTTGGTTTGATCCTTAGCTAAAAGAATAGGTTAATTTAGGTGACAGAGACAACCACATCAATGCAATTGAAAAGAAAATTGTGTTTCCTTGTGTTTCTTTGTCTGTATCATAACTCAAGCTTTGTTTCCGATGCAAGATGAAGGTGAGCCTTTAACATCTTTGAATGAACATCAGTGCAAAGCTTATCATAAAATCTGCCCTAAGTGTAGCTCTGATAAGATACCATCTGATCTTCAGTAAACACACAAATGTAAGTAGCATAAATTAGAGTTTGAAATTTCTGAAGTAATTTCCTTCATCCTCTTCTTAAATAACTTGGCTGTGGATGGTCCATCGGTTTAAATGATAGAACAAAAGGTTCTACAGCTACAAAACAAACTATTTTGGCTTGCTTCTTGGGTGGCTGCTTATTGTTTTACAAGACAATGCGAATTGTCATAATGTTTTAGATTATTTTCATAAATTTATTGAATATTTATTGTCAAGAATACTTCAGTTTTTGTATTTTGAAGTTTGATACTACTTCCATTTTAAAGAAATCCTCTGGTACTTTTCCAGTTTTCTGTGACTTTTTCTAACTGCTTGCTCTCAAAATAATTTCAATTTTTATTTGTGAACTGAGTAAACAATCTGGAAGTCATTGATAGACAATAAAAATGGCACCCCACAATGCTATTAAAAAAAAATAAAAAGGGTGACACACACTATTATCTTGTCTTCATTTGACATACTTTCCTAAAATTTCCCACAATTACTAGCTCAATTTCAGCTCTACTGGTGGTAAAATTGTAGGAATGCTAGTGTACACAGGGCACTGATGTGAGCTGGTGTTTCAGATCATCCAATGTTACTTACTGGTATTTAATACTTGTGTATTAGTTTCTGGGACCCAGCCTCATGGATCAACTGTTCCATTGAGCCTGGCACTAGGCCAGCTCTAGAGAGCAAGACTGTCCCTGCCACACTGGGTTAAAACACCATAGTCAAACTGCTGGTGAGCCGTGCACATCAGAATGTCTCTTTGGTTAGCAGAAATGCAGAGGCAGACCAACACAGTGCCCAGGAAATGAAAAAACTAGTTTGTGCTTTCACAACAACTTCCATGTGGGAGATCAGTGCACTTATGGATGTTTGATTCTAATCACTACTACAAGTATTTTAGAAATAAACATAAAAATCGTGGTGGGGGATGAAGGACACTGATCATGAAAGACTTAGTAGTACGTAGCTTTCATTCCCTACTGGCAGATGTAGCAATAACTTGTCCTCCCTGTATCTTTATGTAGGTTTCTGGAGAGCAGGAGAAAATAAATTTCAAATAGGTTTTATATTGTTTGTGAAAATTGCTCTTAGACAAATATATCACTACATACACTGCTATAGTCTCTAATTTGGCAGGTCAAGTTAGCCCCTAAGCAGAGGCAACCAGATTCAGTAGACACATAACATGTGAGGAACTGTGGAAGTAATTTGGTATACTGTAAATGTTACTATGTTCACAGTAGCACAGAATCTGCTATTACTGGACAGCTGAACGTATTTTGACTGATCTGAGATTAAGTTGTAGCCTTAAAACTGCTTTCTTGTTCTGATTGGTTTTGACCAGAGGAAGTGTATTTGTTCAAATGAGCCTTTCTTTCAGAGGAAGGAGTTTCATTACCCTTTGAGAACAGGCACATGTGCCACAATAAATATGTTTTAACCTCTGTAGATTTTTCCTAAGGGGAAAAGGTACTGTCTTTTCTCTGTTTTGGGGAATAGATAAGATTTCTGCAACTGTAGGAAGACAATAATTTGTGGACACCTTGAAGTACTGGTTTGTCTATAAATTTAGCTGCTAACAAACTCGAGTGTCATACTGAATTAAGTTAGTACAGTATAATATATTAACCTGGAGCATTTTTACATATCCTGAATTACCTTAGCTCTTGACAATGATTGGATTGTTTCTTCTTTGGCACCAAATGCAGCATTGCTGGGAATTCACCATGTTGTGTAACGGGATTAACATTTATTTATGGATTTCATTCATCAGTACTGAAGTAATTTCCCAAAGGCATTTTTGAATGCTTTATTATTATTATTGTATCAACTTTCCATTGTATCATCATGATATTTTTGGTAGGGAGCTGGCAAGTATGCAGGCATTTAAAAAGAATGCAGGAACTTGCAGCCCCAGTGGAAGGGTTTAATTTGTCATTTTTTAACATTGCCAGTCTTCCCTAGGAATTAATATTTCTTGTTATCAATTATAATGCTTAAATAAACTGCTTTTAATTAATTTCTAATTGTTTCATGGTTTAGATGAAAGAGAGGAAGGGCTCTTGCTGGATTTCTTGAGAGCAGGACAATGATTGATATCTTCATATGATCTCTATAGAAATGACATTTAGAAATTCTAAACTGGTAGAGGTTACAGGGATGTACTTTCTCTGCCTTAAATTCTTTTGTGGATCTTTAAGATTTAGGCAAGCTCCACCCTGTCCTTTGATAAGAAACATTCCCCTTTTGTTTTCTCCTGTGCTCTCTGGAAATAAAGTCCAGCTTGCCTTTATTTATTTATTTATTTTAACGTCTCTGAAAGTTTTATTCTCTGAGATGACAGTTTCCTGGAACATCTCCCACGGAGAGCGGAAGATACTTCTTTTGCTTCTTTACAAAGCACTTTGATGTAATATTTCCATTGTGCAGCTTATTTAGCATGTTTCTGGCTACATGTTTACTTTTCTGTAACCGTCTGAGAATACCATTATTAAAACTTCACACATCACACTATGAAAAGTATTGATTTATAGTAATCTTACAGGGATTATTTCCAGGTTTTCTAAAAGATCATTGGGTGAGGCTATCATTATAGAATTGGAACTGACACCACTATTATAAAATTGGAACTGACACCACTAGGTAAAGACCTACTTTTCTCCATCAGAAATTCAACCTGTTGAAGATGCACAGCTACCAAGTCCTTGAGATCATTCTTTCCACTTAAAACTTGGCAGTACAACAGGAAAACAACTGAGAAGCTGCGTGCCCTGTCTCATCCACGTAATGAATGTAAGACATCACAGAAATAAAGCTTAGCTCAATCAAGTGACACCACATTAGGAACTGCAAAGAAGAGACTTAGTTTGGTGATCCAGTGATGGGGTTGTTTAATATTTCTTGTCTAGAAGTTAGACCTTTTTAAGAGCTACAAGGAATGAGCATTAACCCTGCTTTAAAACAAGTAGACAAAAAACCTAATACGAAAACGTTTTTAAACAGTTCCAGGAAGTCAGATATCATTATACTTGCCTTTAGTGATGAATCATTTTAGAGACAGGTCAAATTCCTTACAAGAGTAAATTTCATTAGGGGGCACAAAACATCTGGAAAAATATGGTATGTCTAGAAACACCCTAAATGGCCTGTTTTCAGAAGACTTGTCTATATAACATGGTTTGATGCTTTCCCTGTGTGTGGTTCAGTTGGTTGGTTGTTTTTTCCAAAGTAGAATATGGGCTAGGAAACAAGATATAAAAAGGTATTTGGTCTGTTTATGTAGCACTGACTATTAAAAAGAAAAGAATGGTTTTGAATGGAGAAATGAAATTATATATGATTGCAGGTAATTTGTAGTGGGAAAGGGTATAGAGTGAAGATAGGTCAAAAAAAAAAAAATCTGAAGATCTACATTGTGGGTTTTACCTTGAATGGTTTACATTTTTCAGATGGGCCATAAGTAGATCAGTTTGGAAGTTTTCTTAATCTGGGAAATTCTTGTTCACAATTCATGAATCAGTTGTTTTGTTTCCCTTAGGGAGAACATGACTGAAGTCTTTTAAAATTATAATGAAACACTTAGCTTTACTGCAGAAGTCTACTCAAAATTTTACTTAGCATCTCATGCTTTACATTGTTCTTCAAAGTGAATAGGAACTAAGAATATGCGCCTGAAATTAAGTCTGTAATGTTTTGTTGTGAAAAGTACTTTATGATATTAATTGGTCACAGCTGAAGTTGTGTATTAGAAGTGCAGTTTTTACATTAACTTAGTATTCCATTTTCATTGCACATTTGATGGGAACAGTGGCAAGAGTTTGGAACAAGGGTATGGAATTTTGCAAGGAATTAAGTTCTTGCATATCGAACATATTATTGAGTGTGAGCAGTGTCCTCACTTGGTCAAAAGGTTGATTCAGACATATTTTTGTCCTGATACTGTGATGGAAAGAAGTAGGCTTGTGTTCATGTCTTCTTATGGTAAAGCTTTAATTCCACAGAGGCAAATACTGAGGATGGATTTTAGCATAAACCAGCTTTTTCAAATCATTATTCCAAACTTGAGTGTTTTTAACTTCCCTTGTAATGTTGATGCACACCCTTGTCCCCTGCCACTCTGGGTCATGGAAGTTTTAAAAAGTGTGCTGAATGCCGTGGGTACAGTTATACTTGATTTTTGTTGCTTAAGAGTGTAAAGGAAATGTTAGGAGAAAAGGCTTCAATTTAAAATCCAGCTTATGTCTTGCAAATATGGCCAGGACTGGTTTTAGAAATGTCTACCCCCTGTTTTATTTGTACCTCTGCAAGTCAAAGAAGAAAGAACAAGTGTGGCATATAAAAATTGTAGTAAGGTGTATTTAGATGAGAGATTCTGTTTCCTCAGTTTCTAAGGTGAATTTGAATAGCTATTTTTGAGTAACCTTTAAGGCAATTTCAGGCATAGAGCAGGAACAAGGTCAGAGGCAAGCTGAAGAATGTGTTTCAATCAATGAAGTATTTTCTTTTCAAAATATTTTCTCACATATACGGTTTCTTGGTAAACAGGAAATGTTTTAGAAACACAGTAGTGTAAAGGAATAGTCATGGATCACATGCTGAATCAAGTCACTACTGGTATCAAATAATCCCTTCAGCTTGAGTGGACAATTTGTTGGCAGTACTGTTGAAATACCTCTGCTTTATTGCCTTGCAACTATTAAATAATAGTTTCAGATATTTAAGGCTCCACTCTGTGTCTTACAGAGGCAAGAAATACCTGTCTATTTTATACTGAATGCCCCTTTTGTTTAATTCATTTTGCTGTATTATTTTTATTAGTTTTTTTTGCAAATAGGGATAGTTCAGGATGCACTCTGTTGCTGCTTACAATGGAGAAAGAAAGCACAGCACCATCCTCACTGTAAGCAAAACTCTTTTCACATCTATCAAGTGTCTGAACAGACAAAAGAGCTTTGATCACTTTCAGCCTCTTTTAACAAGGGACTTGTTTTAATTATAGAATGCTTTAGCTATTACTAAACATTTGCCTGGCACAGTTGGCATATGACATCATTTTACAAAAGCTTGGGTTTCTTTAGAGCATTCCAGCCTTAGGCTACTCTTCTTAGAACTGAAGGAGGAGCATTATTTTTCCACCAACTGAAGAAGGTATCTTTAAATTAGAGCCAATAAAAATAAGGTGATAATCCAGAACCATTCCCAATTAATGACCACAATGCAGCAGTCACCTATTGAAGACCTATTTATATTCACTAGTGCAGTATTTCCGGTCACCTCATGACACTACCAAAGATTTTCCTATTCCCTCATCCAGAAAAAAAAAAAAAAGGACAGAACTTCTGGTAATCACCTCACCAATTTTCATTTTATAAAGTTGTATTGCTCTCTGAAAAAATAAAACCCAAACAAATCCAAATTGATGTAGAATGTTTTTCTATCCTTGTATATGCTGTATACAATGTATATTATAGATGAAATGCCATGTAGGGTGAGTATAATGTAAGAAGGATCTGTCAGATCTGTAAATGAATAATGAAAACAGTAAATAATATTTAATGTTTGAGTTTGACTACATTGCATTATGCATAGTTTGTATAGAAATAGAGTACTAATATTTGTTGTCATTGCTAACTATCAACATTTTCTTTAGTTCTTAAAGTGGAGTAAGATATGATGAAATGGGTCTTGTTAATTACATTTTAGTAATTCTTCAGTAGAGTGGAATTGAAGACTATTCTCAATGTCATTTTTGTAACCAGTGTAAACTCTATACATATCCCATCATTTGGGCTTATTTGCTCTTGTCTTCATTCAGCTTTAAGTCAGGATTATATTTTCCGCTAATGAGATGTAAACTATTCATATTTTTCACACAACACAGTATGTTTAAAACTTAACATAGTGTAGCTACAATATTATGACAGTGGCTGTCTGAAGTTAAGGTTTCATAAAAGCTTCTCAAGTTTATTGAATGATTTCTCAGAAATAAAGACTGCTGAACTAAAATTTTACAGCTTGGTGTTTGTCCAGGTTCAGTCTTTTCCTCTGCTCTTGGGAAGTTAATTTGTTTCTTGGATGTCTCAGCATCACCAGTATAGAGTACTGCTTCTAGGTAAAGCAAAAAAATATATAAATTTCTCACTGAATCTTGGGAATTCTGCATTCCTGTAGGTCTCAGATCTGATTTGATTGACTACAGAAGTGCAGGGTCAGTTAGGGAGAATCAGTAACCCAGGCAGAGGAATTTTTAACACTGTTGTGAGTATTTCAATCATATTTTTGTAGAACCTAAAATGTCTTACTTTTTAAATTACTCACCTGAATGAATTTATTTAGTATTTGTTTGTATTTTCAGCAGTATGAATCCTGTTCCAATTGTATGTTGCATATGTTTATCACTATCCAGTAGCTCTTGGGTCATCTCTAAGATAAGTTTATCTTTTTAACAACTTCGATGTAAGTAGGGCCGTATCTGCAATGTATGGTAAATCCAATGAAAATTAATTTGTTTGGGCTATATTTATCTGAATTTTCTTTAAAAAGCTTGTCAGTTTACCATCTGGTGATTTTTCTCATGCTAAGTCTCAGAGATTATTTTGTTTACTAGTTGGTATTACTAAATATTTGACATAAGAAATCTTGTTTTCTCAGAACCATTACCAAAATACTCTGATCTGACTTGAGTAAATTTCAAAAATCTTAATGCATCAATTTATATATCCTTATTGTGATGGCTTTTGAGCCACTTTTTAGAACACATGACTTTGCTTATCTGTGTAAAGAAGTGTTTGTGTTACTGTGTTTTTAATTTACATGACTCAAAAAGCTACAATTATTTACCTACATTAAACACATTACAGAAGTTATAACTTACAATTTTGTAATTCGGTGCATAGGTTGTGCATTACCACCCAAGGCATTACAGTTGACGTCAAGAATCCAAAACTTCATTAAATTGGATGAGTGTGAATGCTATTCAATACCATTTTACATTTGGAGGTTTTAGCCTTCCGTTTTCACAAGATTCAATAAGATCTTGTTTTCTTAAGCTTTGGATTTGGCTGCCTTTGAAAGAGAACTTAATTTTCTATTTTAGAAAAACTATCTCTCTGCAGTGTCTACAGGGAGCATCTACATGACAAAATTAAGCAGTGGAACTGTAGTCATCTTTATCACACTAATCCTTCACCAGAGATTAGACTGTATTTATTCTACTATCTGAAGTATTTCAGTATATTTAACATGAATAGATTCATATTATCTTTAATTATGCTATTTAAACCCTGTTCAACGTAGTGCTCAGATAATTCATGCTCTTCAGGAGCCATTTATATGTCTAGGGTGAGAAGTTATTAGGATAACGTCATTGACAGCCGTAGTAGCTCTGATTTATCTCTATTAGTGTGACATATTGAAACCTCAGTAAATTTCTCTGTTACATTGAGGGGTGCCAGCCTTGTCAGTTGGTGAAAGTTGCACACTATAACCAGCTGTGTTTTCAATTTAGGAAGGTCTTAGCAGAGGCGTGAGACAAAAATGAGAGCCTCCCCTGTTTGTGTTCACATCATGGCTCTAAGCAGTGGCTGGAGGGTTAATGTGATGACATTTTGTGAAGGCTACCTGCATTTCAGGAGGCTGCCCCTTGTCTTCTAAGGTGTTGATAGGTCTTTATTCCTCCAGCAAATCTGATACAGTGCTGGAGCCCAGCTGCTGGAGCTGTTTTTCAAATAGATGGCAGCCTTTTAAAATATTTTGGCAAAATATAATAAAAAAAATCAAAAAGCAACTATGTGCCCTAAGTAGTGTTGTTAATGCATAGGTAGCATTAGTAAACATGAACTTTGATCGTATAGATCTAAAATAAGCATTGTATCCAACATAGTTTTATTCTGCTGATTCTGGAATGTCACAGGGTGTCAGCAAGCATTTGTCCTGAGTTAACCACTTCCTGTTATTTCCCCTGAGAAGCAGTGGTGCTGTCCTAGAGGGGAATGAGAAGGAAGAGAAATTATTTGGGGATTCTTTAGGGTAGGGTTGCAGGAGTTCTGGGCTAATTCAGATGCACACTAATTGACCTGAAATCTTCAGATGCATTCTCTTTATGCAGTTTTACAAGCAATTAACTTGGAGAGGGAGAACTGGAGAGAAGACAAAGCAAAAAAAACCTACAAACCACATTTCTGTGTTTCTCTTGAGCTCTCTGCATTTCCTTTGGGTTGGCATGAGTTTTCTGTCTCTCTCACTCACTGTAAGTGCTCTTCTTCCTGGAGGATGAGGAGCCAAAGTAGGCTTTGCTGCTTTTCATTAGCACCGGCCCTGGAATGTCTTTGAAAGTTGACAGGGCATTCTTACAGGGGCACTGTGTAGAAGAGGGGCAGCAGGGCTGCCAGTCTATTCCAGCACTGTGAAAGCCTTCAAAACACATCTCCTCACAGGTGTTAATTTTATGCTGCATAGAAAGGGAACCAAACCAGAAATTTTGTGTCATGTGAAAAAAATATTTAGGTATGAATCTGACTTAATAATGCTGATTTTTTTTTAAACTGCTCTTAACAAAAGCATACATTTGAAAGGATTGTAAACTGGAAAATGTTTCTGCTTTCTGTGAGGGCATTAAGAATTCTGATTTGAGAAAAACAGCTATTTGAATAGAAAGGTAGCTGGTGTGACATGAGAAGTAAATGTCTAGAATATGGGAAGATGAGGTCACATCTGTGCCATGTATCAGGTGAGTCACCACACTTTCATACCCTCAGCATTCTTTGGGTGGAACTATTCCAGTTTATAGAAAAGAAGAAAATAAAAATTAAAGGGAATTTAAGTCTTAGTATTGCACAAGACTTTTTCAAGTTATTTTCTTGAATCTCGAGAAAACTCAAATGCTGCTTAATGATGATCTGAAATTGAACATGTATAACAAGGTAGAAAAATATTTAGCTGGGAATAACAAATCTAATGTAAGCCTCTTTCCATCACTTTTTTTCCTTACCTCAGTAGAGTTGAGAGCCAAGGGAATCCTGAGCCAGCACTGATTTAGGCCGGTATGCACACCAGGTGCAGGATGACGCATTCACAGTCTCCCTCCTGCTTAGCTCATACGGTGCAGTTTCTGCAGTGAAATACCTAGGCCACGACATATGTGGTTGTACAGCTTCTGATTACAGATCTCATGCAGTTCGTGGTATGATTTCTGTACAGGAGAAATCTACACAGTGAAGATTTGTGCTTAAAAAATTGAGTCTCATCAGGTATAACATGGCCCCCTCCTTATAGGTGTTCCACACCTTGCAAAATCCTTCTTTATCACTTAGCTTTCAGCCCCAATTCACAAGAAAATGAGGTTTAGAGAATGACACTCTCTCTCTCTCTCTCCCTGAGAGACTTTGTTTTGATAAACTAGAAACCTGAAAACAAAAAAAGCAGATATTTCTTCTTTGAGATTGAAGAATATAAACATGTGTTGAAACTGTCATTTTTCACCATTCTTAAAAGATTACCATCTTCATTCAGTGGTAGATTACTGCTTTTTTTTAATCACTGTTCTTGGTTTCCTAGTGAACTAAGATGTTCTCTGGCTACTACCAAGGAATTGTGTGGCTTTTTCCTAATAATGATAGAATTTTAGGGTTAAAAGGGAGCATAAGGGAGCATCTAGTTCATCACCCTGCCCCAAGGCAGCATGAGCTAATCCTGACAGATGTTTGTCTAACCTGTTCCAAAGCTTTACAGATATTCTTTAAGGCCCCCAGGCAACCTATTACAGAGCTGCACTACACTTACTCTTGGGTATTTTCTACTAATGTTTAAAAAACTCCTGCTGTTAAGCTTGTCACTTCTTGTCACTGTGGATATGGGAAGCAGATTGCTAGCTTGCCCTTTGCAGTAGTTTGGGGTTGTCTTTGTTTTGTGTTTGGTGGGTTGGTTTGTGGGCTTTTTTTAGCTTAAAAATCATATAATGTCTTTGCTGTTTCAGTTTGCTTCCTAGAGTTCCAGTCCTTTCAGTCTTCTTGTGTGGCTGATGTTTCTATAGACAATACATATTGCTGTCCTGTATACCTGTAAGCTCCATTTAGACAATTCCTGCATTTTTTTTTACCATTATCCAGAATATATTCTGCCAATCAGTTTGATGGCATTTTTCTAGAAACTAGAAACTTAGCTCTTAAAAAAACCCTCTTCATTTTTAGTCTACTATTGAAATGATACATAGCAGTACAGAGATAGCTGATGTATTTTTCGTGTTAAGAGATTACTACTGCAGGCAGTAGTGATTTCTATATCCTTACTTAGTAGTTACTCTTTCCTCATACATGTGCTTAAGGCCGGTGTTGGAGACTAGATACTGAATTGGATGATATTACCAAAAAAGGCTGTATGCTCTAATAATCCATGGTTTTCAGTGATACCTTACTGCTGAGTATATGAAACTTCTAGGCGATGTTTCTTTAATGCTTTAAAAATCAGTGCAATAATTGGGCATGTTAAAAGACCTGTTGAAAGTCCATTTTATACTAAGTTTATAAGGAGAAATCTGCACTGTTGTCTGTCTTGCTGATGGTCATGTCAGTTGCTGTTCCACAGAAGAGCCAGCAAATGCTGTGGATCACGGGAAACCCCTGGCAGACAAACTTTATGGAAATAATTTCATTCCAGCTTAAAATGGAGGAACTTGTGGCCATTCCATGTACATCCATGGCAGCTAGGCATTTATAGATATCAGAGGCACTCTGAATGACTTGTAATCTTTGGGGAAATCTTTAACAAGCATTAACCCTAGCCATGGTCTTGAATTTCCATGACTGCCTCTACAAAAATGTATCTCTCAGGGAAAATAGTGTTTTGGTTTGATTGTTAAATTCAGAGTGAAGAGTTCAGTTATTTGTGTGAGACTGTTATTAAGTCATCATGTCTCAAGAGTAAAGTGATTTAAAGGACTTAGGTATAAAAGAACCTTCATTTTCACCAACCCTGTCATGAAAGCAAACCTTCAAGGTGGGAATCCAACTTCTGAGAAAATGTTCTTCAACAAAGAAAATTTTTTTTGGCTATTACGTTATGTTAAAAAAAAAAAGTTTCTTTTTTTTTCCTTTCCTTTCTTTCTTCTTATCTTTTTGAGCATTCATTATTATCACAGTCTTGTCTCTGTCACTGTCCCCATTTTTTCTTGAATGTTCTGTTTGAAGATACGTGCACCTTGTCTAAAAAGCCAGCTGTGATGCCACAAATAGTGTGCTCTATTTATGACTGCAAAGTAATTACAATGGAATTTAAAGACTTGGTTTATAGATCCAAGACGAGGATCTTCTGTGTACACTAAAAGGATGAATCCTTTCCAGACCACTTCTTATTTGGCTGAAGATGAACTTGAGGAAGCATTTTGGAGTGTCAGCCAAGGCTGCTTTTAGAAAGACCTGGGTGGGATTCATACTGTTGATATCCAAATAAAAATAGGCCTTGATTTTAATCTCTGCATGGTTACTTTATTGTAGTTATGAAACCATGAATTAACTTTAAGGCTTTCAGGGATGAAAGGAGACATATAAGTAAGTGCCTGTTATCTTTTTTAGATTCATGGGAAAATATTTCATCCAGTGTCCTAGCAGCCTTCTCTTGTGGACTTGTCTTTTGTTTATTCTGTTTCTGTGTGGTATTTTAGTTTGTTTCCTGTGAGAGCGAAATCTCTGTGACTGGGAGAGAGATGTTACAGGAACACGAGAAGAAGATGGGCAATTTGGGGAGGAGAGAGGGGCTAATCTGCTATATGTAAATGAAAGTGTACTAAGTATTCTTTGCTTAAGGTGAAGTTGAATATAGCTCTTTCTGGTAAATGTCACTGAAAATTGTACAATTTCAGTATTTTTCAGTAAGAGTTTGTTTCAGAATTCAGTAAGGGGCAACAGTTTCAGAATATAGCCCCAATCATATGAGAGATATAATAATTCAAAGGAATATATTTTAGATTATCCAGAAACCTTTTGGAGTTTAAATACTATTCTATCCCCAGTCTCTTTAGATGCCTCAGCACCCCTCTCCCTGTCCATAAAGCATTTGGATGTCAGGGAATAATTTGTAGGACAAATATACTTACTCTGCATAAAATTTTAACACTTAAACATAAATGAAAGTAACTTTGGGACAGGAGAGAAATACACATTTATGGGGTGTGGGACATAGAAAAATGCATTCTCTAAGCACTACTTTACATGATTTTGAGGTAGAGAGGTGTCTTTGCTATCAAACTAAGACTTACTTTGTCATTAAGACAAAGGATAATTGGCTGCATGACTGTATACCTAAGCAGATGTTTATATTTTGGCATCTAAAGAATAAGATATGCTGGAATTCCCAACATATAGAGACAGTCTCTTTCTGGTTTGCTTCTTGAGATATAGTCAAATGGGATTTCCATGTCTAACTGGAAGGCAAAACTGGACTCATCTAATGATAATAACATTTGTTAATGAGCCATAGCCTATAATATACAGGCAGTACAGAAAAGAGCAGTGTTACCACTTTGAATGTAGCCACTGAGTGAACATACAGTCAAAACCAGGCTTGCTTCTCCTCATCAGCATGGAAAATAAGATACTTCAAAGTTAATTCTGCATTCTTTTATTATGGAGTTATAATGAGCCAACCTGTATGATAATGACGTTATTTAAAAATGCCTTCCAAAAGTGAAATTCCCTGCTTCATTTATCTTTCTCATCGAGTATGAACATTTTCTTTTTTCCTCCATATGCTCCACTCTGTGTTTCAGCTTTCCTTTTCTTTTTCTACAATGTTTAACAGCTGTAATAAATGTATTAGGGTTCCTACATGTAGTTAAACTCGTGGTCTTAGCACAGGTAGAATAAGACAACAGAAAATGCAAAGCTAAAACAAGACTGGTGTGCCAAAAAAAGTTGGCCTAAGTGGAGTGGTGGTTGTGGTTGTCCTTGGCAGTCTGCTCAGCAGATACTGTCAGCGTCACTTGGGGGGGAGAGAGAGCAGGAGATGAGCAAAAAAGGACCATCTGCTGTGTGGTTTTTTACTCTGGGATTATACAGTTTTCCTAGTCCCTGTTCCAAAAGTGGCAGATCTTGAATGTCTGTGTGGTTTTTTTCGTGGTTACATATAGCTGCAGTGCATGTTGGCAAACAGAGCTGACACCATCTTTGTCAGGAAGCAAACAACCATCTCCTTAGTTAGTCCAAGTTTAGCAAGTACTCCTGTTCATCCTGACCATCTCTGCATTCCCAACCTACATAATTTTGCCTTTTTACCCTTGCTGAGGAGGAAAAAGTATAAAACTCCAGATATTTTAGTGGGCCTCTACAAATATTGCAACTGTATTGGCATAAGTGAGAATTTCTCTTTGGGGCAAAGGCTGCAAATACACTTATGCCACTCAGACTGCCTGTCAGTTACTGGAGCACTGTCAATATTTTTATATTTTTAAATTTTTTTTTTAATGGGTGGACATGAGGACACAAAAAATTAATACCTCCAAAGATTGGAAATTATTTATAACTTTGTAGAATATAAAAATATGTGGAATAAAGCACACTTGTGTACCTGAGCCATGTGAAACTTGTTCTTGTCCACACATTAGTGGGAATTTGGTTTTACAAACTTGGCTTACCTTTTCCTTCTCCTAGGTCTACATGGCAGGAATCAGCTCTAATATTCTGCTCTGTCAGCATGGACAAAATGCCTTGTGAAATCAGCAAACTCATTAATTGGAATTTAAAAGGGAAACAGGATCTGAATATACGAAGTATAACCATCATCCCTTTTTGAGAGAAAAAAAATTGCCTTTAAAAGCTTAGCTGAGCCTAAATCATCATTTAGGTAATTCAGTTGACAGTTATTTAATGTTGGCAGCAGTATGTGTGTATGCACCACTGCCCTGGTAGTCAATGGAATATGTCATAACCATTCAAGTGATTTATCAGTTTATAATTGTTATGGGTTGTACTAGCTAGAGGCCAAGGGGAAGATAGTAGAGATTCTGCTTTAGCTCAAATTTTCCCTGTGGAAACATCCTACAGAATGGTAGTAAGAATGAAATCAGTGCTTTACTATGGAAACTCAATAGAATTATCTCATCCAAATCCTATATAATTTTCTGGCCATAATTATAATTCTTTGCTCTGTTGACCATAACACAGAATTGCTCTTACTGTGGGATGTTTGAGAAAACAAACTGCAGAAATTTTTGATGAGGTTATCATTCTCCTTTAAATTTGGTAGTATTCTTCCAAAATGATCTAAGTAAATAGTGTCCAGAATTAGCACATCATTCAAGAGAAGCTTTTATAAAGCCAATTATGCTACCATAATCCCTTTCTACCAACGAAAAGATTAGGTATAAAGAATAGGAATAATCTAAAGCAATCAATGCTCAATTTACCAAGCCACATACACACAAAAAAAAGCAATTACGTGGGCTTACTCCCTAGTAGAGTCATTTCTAGAGGCTTTCCTTTTTATTCCAAAGCTGATACAGAATGATCAAAGACTTCCTAATTTAAATCCACCTGTAGGTTCTTGGGTTATAAATACTACCTTCTGACTATGAACAGTGTTAAGTGATTGAGGTTTGCCTGAGTCTGCAGATGGCCTGAATCAAATCTCAAAGCTGCTTCTGTCCTGCCACTTTGAAAAAAAAAGATGATGCACATCATTGTTCCTCTTATTAAATGTTTCCATAATGGCCTTTTTAGCAAGAGATTTGCATACTTCCCCAGGAATTCAACTGTTCTCTCATTATCATGAGTGCAGAAAGCTCTGAGCTTCTGCCATCCAATTATAAATACCCTTAGCCCTCTCAAATTTTGCACATTCTTAAAACAAAATTCTGCATTGAGAACTCAGATTGTTTGCTTTTGTACATTTTCTTTTGTAGAAATGGATGTAAGAATTATGGCGACAGAGCTGCCCTTACAAAGTAAAATGTAAGACTTTCAATCAGTACTATTTAGAGGCTGTTTGGAAAATTATGGAAAAATCTTACAGAATTTATTTTAGAATGCTAGACTATCATATGAGTAATTTATAGCTTCTTTTTGGTTTTTAATAGTCATATCAAGAATTGCTTATTCTACAAGGCTAGTTTTTTTCTTCATTATAGAAGAACAGAAGCCATGGGGACATCGGAGACAAGTGAGACTTTAGCATGGCAGTAACAAGTTCAATTTCATAAGAAAGAAAAGAGAAAAATAATCTGGGTTTTCTAAATGCATGGGATTACAGTCGTCAGAAAAATAGAGTTCGATTTTCATATTTAGCTCAGCACAGCCCCATTTTTTGTGTTTATCATAACATGCTGAATAATTTCCCGTCTCTGGCACTGAGACATACTGGGGTATGGGTTTCCTACATGTAATCAGAATTGATCAGTACCATGCCTTTTTCCTAGCTGACATAGTTTCTGAAAGGTGTGTCTGCAGATTTTGCGTAGTTAGGCATTCTGAGCTTTTAACAAAACTAGCAAACTAATTTTCAAAACACATGTTCAAAATATGGACAACTAGTCCCACTGTTTTCATGACTCAGATGGGAGCTCTGTGGTAGAGGGCTTAACGTTGTTTCAGGTCACCATTACACAGGGAGTCTCATGTCCTGCTTTAACTCAGCTGTATGTGGACAGGAAATAGAAGGGACAGGAGTAGCTCTGAGCCAGTTTTAGATCCCTCTGAAGTCTGGGGCTGTCCTCAGATGTACCTAGTTCTTAGAAGAAACCAGAGTAACCTCAGAACCTCACTGTCCATTGCTGTAAATGGAGCAGAGTGCAGCAGTGGTTAGGAAATTGAGTCCTTTGTTTTGTGTGGAGAGCTTTGTACCAAGTGATCAGAGTTACCACTGCTACCTGTGTAATTTTTTTTAATAGCTTGAGAAATTCCTTTCAGGAGTGCAGGTTATATTTTAAGTTGTCCTTCTTCTGCTTGTGTGTGGTAAAAGGGCGGGGACATTCAAAGCCAAGTTAGGCCCAACACACACAGGGCCCATTATATGTAGTTCCACACACCAAACGGAAGATCTTCTTAATGTTACAAGGTCTAGACTGAAAAGGAATAGATTGCCTTACTCCTGTGTGTAGACTACATTTAAATCATGTCTGATTTTGCTGTATGAGTTCTATATCTCATGTACCTTCACTTTTATTTAAATGCCAGTATAGAGAATGCTGTACTCTTGGCCACCAGATCTATGAAAGCAGCAAAGAGTTAAGAAACTAAGATAGTCCAAACGTGAAGAAAAATGTAAAGACATGTTGCAGTCTGATGAAGATTACCAGACCATCACAGCAAAGCCCAAAAGCATCCTTCAAACCTCAGGAAAAAATGCACTAAAGAGTTACCATGGGAACAACAAATTTAAAGAACAAATGAAAACCAACAACTATTTACACTCCAATAGAACTATGCAAACAAACAAACAACTAAAACAGAACTGTAAATCAGCTAAACTCAATAACTAAGCAGAATGTGGAAAAATTAAAATATTAAACATGGGAATAAAGAAGTGGGGGGAGGGCTGGAGAGGAACCACCCAACAATCCAGTGCTAACTAAGACATAAAACAGAAAATAAAAATGCTGTATAGAAAACAAATCGTTACTGATCGTTACCACAGGACTAATGTAAAGCAAAGCAAATGCTTCAATCTAGATAAATGTTAGCATTTTTTGTGTGATTTTTGCTAATTTCTTTGCTGTATCATCAGTGAGTTTTTTCAACAATGATCACAAACCACTGGTACTGAAATCAGTGTGTTATGGTGATTTAATGAGAACAGCTTTTGTCCATCATACTGGTATTCATGAAGAATGTATTAGATATTGATACCTTGAAAATATAGAAGACATGGGATTTTGGTTAAAGAGTTGTCAGCCTGTATTTCCTTAGACATTCAGGTCCCTTTAAACTCACATTCCTCCAATATATGCTTATCTGTTTTTAAAAGCCAACTGTGGGAAACTAAAAAGTAGTGTTATAAGGTGACATTTGACATGAGGAGGAAAGGCTATTAACCTGTAGCTGGAATAATTTTTAATGAAGAACTCAGATTGATAAAAAGATAAGTGAGAATAGGCCCCCTAAGATTGTGTGTTGAGAGTATCTTGAAAATGTTGTCTTCCTCAACAAAATAGTTGATTTATAGATATGATGCCAATAAAAATTTATACAGCAAGAAAATTTAAAAAACCAAACCAAACCCAAAAACTTATCATACTTCAGTGTGTTGGAAGCATCCTTCTTTATATTTTACTTATGAGATAAAATGTAGTTTCACAAATTACTGGAGTCCATTAAGAAAGATCAAGACTGTGTGGTCCAAAGTCTCACAGGGATTCTGTTCTATGTTCGGGAAGCAGCTTATTCATTTTCTCCCAGACAAATATTTGTTACTTAGCCATTAAATCAAAGATATGTTCATGTTGCCAAATAGATTTGAATTCAAACCATTAGAGAATTTTAGCTCACTCCCTTCCAGAGCTTTGATTTGTGCCCATCTATTAATGTGGTGAGGCTTTTGAATTTCTGCTTGCTTTTACCAGCATTAGTTAACAGATGAAACTGTGTGAACATGGAAGGAGGGTGGGAGGAATCCTGCCTTGTGAAAGATTCTATTAATTTTCTTTGGCCAGACTTTGAGTTTGCCTCTTTCCCCTTTTTGGCAAGGTCATGGTTCTCATGAATATTTGACTAAGCAGTTGAATCTGCATATGAGAGAACTTATGATGGAAGTGGGTATTTTCACTTGATGCTAAGGACAAGTAACTAACACAATACCCGTTATATATTTGTACACTGTACTAGTAGAAGATAATCATCTGCACTTAAAAGTTGCAAACACCTTTGTTAGGTGAATTTGAGTTACTGAGTTTGTTCCTCATCATTCTTCTTGCAGAGGGAAATAACATGTTTGTCAGATAAATAATTAATTGAAAATAGATTTTGATTCTATCGATCACCGTTTTAAAAAAGAGAAACCCCACCTCTTGCTGGTTGGAGGCAAAATTCTTCCCTTGTTTGAAGGTAGTCACCAATTTAAAATCTACACAGTCTTGTGAATTGAGAGATATTAGTTGTCTGCTTGAGATATCAGTCCATGCCACGGTTGGGAATACATATCAACATTTGTGGGGGCCTCATCCTATGATAATGTTCTGAGTTATTCCAAGCAAGTCAGTGCCTCCTAGAATAGCCATTGAATATGGGAATCTCTGCAAAAGTTGAGAAATGGAGAAAGCAAATGGAGAAAGTTATAACAATGCTATAATATTAACAACTTGAAGCAAATTAATCGTGATTCTATTGTAGAGATACCGTGCTGTGGTTAATCAAAAGAGAGAGAGTTCAGAGAAAACCACATCCTTCCCACCTTGAAAGATGTGGTGTAATCAATAGCAAAAAATAAATGGGTGATCAGTGAAGATCTGTTTCATTTACTGTTTACTTTTTACTGCATGGTTGCCAAGGAATGTCTTGGAAGATGAGGGCCAGGTTTGTGAAATTAAAGTTTTTTATCCATTACAGATTTTGTTCCCTGTGTGAGTCTGCGTCAGTAGCACATAGTGAAATTCAAAGTTATTCCAGACTCCTTCATTACATGTGTGCTGACTGCTACTGAAAACCTCACATGGGTTTTAAATACATTCTACACTATAGAACTCAAAAATTAATGCAACTTTTTGAATAATTTCAATTTTTTGATGGAAAAAACAAACCAAAACAACCCAAGCCAAACACCATGGATTTGTTCCTTTTTGTTTACAAGGATATGATTGTGAAACATTACTAATAAACTTTTATTAACAATAATAAATGACAGCTGTGTGTAACATGTACCAAAAGCCTGTTCAAAGATTCATTTCTAGGTTGCATGTCATGTTTAAAGCTATAAAGTATAATGACCTTTTCTGAGATCAAAGCCCTGTCTTTTTTTTTTTTTTCCAGAAGAGATGTTTGAGGTTGTGAGAGCAGTGAACCCACTGAGTAAAGTTTCAGTTTCAACCAGTTCATTAATAGAGAAGTTGAGAATGATAGTGCCATGGGTGAATAAGGTGGAGAAGCAGTGGACCTCATGCACGATCCAGTAGATTGATTTGCTACCCATGGATCCTCCCCCTAGCAGAGGACTCTGCAATGAACCTGCTGTAGGTGGATTTCCTTGTGTGTATTGTGGTGGATGTGTGGCTGGCACAGAGCAGGGCTTTGCTGTTAGTCAGCTTGCTATGCTTCATCACTCACAACAGTGCACTCTCTCATGTCTGCACAGAAGCATGGCTAATGTGGTAGCTTTGATGCTCTTAGTCTTTGTGGAAAGATTTCCAGGCTGGCTCCATTCAGCTGGTGTAAGCATGCCAAAGGACAGCTGCATCATCTGGATGCACTTACCTGTATCTCCATCAGTGTTGTCACAGGCCTTGATAGTACACCCTGTCTATACAGAATGTTTACTGATGCATGCTTTGGAAGTAGTACATGTTCTTTCTGTGGCATGTACTATACACTTTGCTTTTATTTAAAGCGGTTGTTCAGAAAGGTATTAAAAGGCTCTCACTGTCCTCAAACTTGGCTTGAAGTTTATAAAGTATAAAGCAGCAAACTGATGTGTGAAGACGCGATGATGTTTGGAATGAGCTACCAGGATATTGTCACATAGGGCCAAGGATATTTTAGTTGCCTACCTTTGGCCTGGAATCTTGTCTGGAGAGGTCAGGCAGACTCCCTGCAACTGAAGCTTGCAGGTTGCCTTGTTCTGCTGTAATGTGAAACAAAGTAGCATCGATCATATAACACAATGTTGCTTGCCACTACTTGCCACTGTAAAATTCAGATGTAATTCTTCCAGGCATTTCTCTGTTGTGTGAAGGACCGTGAACCTTGTTATGAGTATTTTAACCACAAGGTTCCAAATTCCAGATGAAATAATTTTGTTAAGTCTTCTGAGAAATAAGTAAAAATTAATGATGCCTGCAAAATATTTTTTTCAGTGTTTTTTTTCTGAATGAAATTTTGTATAAACCACTGTTTTATGGGAAGATCAGCATGGTCTTTGCAGAACTTCCGTGGTAGAAACTGTGACTAAGGGAAGATCCTTCTTGTCAATTTTAATTCACCCAGTAACGTAAGATTTCCATCTCTGCTCTCTTTCGTGAATGTTACAGCACCACTGACTTTGTCTGTAATTGTAAGTTACTGAGAAAGGTAGGCTTCTCAAGGAATGTATTCAAACTCCCCACTGTTGATTGTGCTGACGCTGAGCAGATGTTGAAAAGGGTAGTTCCAGTGCTGACTTGTACTTTCACAATCTTTGGTCAATATTCTTACTGTCTGTGCTCTTAGTTAGCATTTTTCTGTGCTATATTTATCCTTAAAGTTCTTTAGCTGAGCAGAGACAGCACAGGTGGGGCTCATCATCAGAAGTACCTAGTATTTCACCACCTCACTTTCACTCAGCATTGTTTTAACTTCCTAGCAGACCTTTCCGTAAGCCAGCTTCGCAGCTTCTTGGTTTGCTTACAAGTGCTGTAGTGAATTACAGGGATTTTGCCCTTCTGTGCTTAGGCTGGCATCACCAACTGTTTCAGAAGTGATATCTTAGCAGCCAAGTTTGAAGAGCTGCAGCTCAGAATGAGGGAAGGGGCTATTTTGGGTGGTAGTACTCCATTGCAGACACAGAGACTGTGGATAAGCACATATATTTATAAGGGCTGAATTTTGGAAGACACCAGATACCACAGTGCCATACAAGTACCTAGATAAAGTCTTTTCTGGGAGGCTGCCAATATAACATCAAATGAAGTATGAAGTTAACACCTTGTGTTGCGTGGTAGTCACAAACCAGGGCATTTCATCCTGAAGAGGATAAATTGATGACACTGTGCTATCAGCAAGTTCTAGTTTTTCTACAGCCTAATAGAAAACTAAGTCTCCATAATAATGGCACCAGAAAAATGATGAAAAGGTATTTTTTAAAATGACATTAAGAGAGTAGTCAATAGCAAGTACAAGCTGAACAATAAATAACACTTTTAGCTATGGCAATACTTGTCTATACAGAATTATTCTCCCATCAATAGCAATCCATTGGGTTTGGATCAGACTGACAAGGCATTGCAATTCATATATAAGCAAACAAATGGATACGTAAGTAAGTTTTCAGAATCAAAGAAGCAATTAAGCTAACCAGTATACATTTGGTACAGACATAAAATGACCATACAGTGCCCTTATCTCTTGGTTTGGTCATAATATTGTGCATATATATTTGTGGTTCCTTTCTCTGCCTGTCTCTCTCTTCACCCCCCTTTTGGTAACATTGTCCAGATCTTCTTTCCTGCCTGTGGGGCCTCACATTAGGGTATCATATTTTTTCCTATCTGGTGGCCTGTGGTTTGTCTGTTCGTCTATCACTTCAGTGTTTCTATTTTAGTGCCAACTTATAATATCCCAGACTTCAGATCAAGGGTTTCTAACAGAGATTGTGCCATGGACCTGCTTCCTTCCCATTTGTGATCATAAAACTCTACCCCTTTTGTTCACACAAAGCCCCTGAAATATGCTGCTCAGGGAGCCAAGACCTGCCCTAACAAGGCAGACTTTCTCCTAGTGAAAATGAAATTATTCCAGTGGAGTCATCTATATGCTCCACACTTTTCTCACCCAGGCGTGTAGGAGTTGTGTCTGGGCAGACTGGGTACAGTTTCATTCTGTACCAGAATTAGGAGAGCAGATGGGTGATTTAGAGTCATATTTCCCTCCCATCTCTGATCCTGCACTGAATCCAGATCAAAATCACTATTTTTCATCTCATCACCCTCATTCTTTTCTTCTAGCTGGGCTAATTCTTTTCTTTCTTTCCCACCCTCCACAAGGAGATGTTGTCTTTATTTCAACAAGACATGGTTACCAAAAGTTTCCTCTAGGCATTGTGAAAAAGAATGAGTGTTGATCCAAAGCTAAAAGGAGGTACGGAGTATCTTCTTCCCCACCCCACCCTCCAATTCAAGTGCAATGAAAGTAAACTTGTGCTAAAAGCAGAATTTAATTTTTTTAAATCTATTTTAAAAGCTGAAGAGATGGTTTGCTAGAGTAATCTTGTATCCCAGGATGACAATGCTATCTTAATAGGGGAAAGAGGTTCTTTGAGCAGGGAATTCAGCCTTCAATGTGCCTGCACTAGGAGTTCCCTCAAAAGTGTTGCTGCTGTTGCATTTCTGAATGCCTTTGAAATGTCAGGTTTGTGGCCGTAACAGCATTGATTCCAGATTATTCTTCATGAGGAACCAAAAAATATTTTTATTTTCACCTTTTCACAACAGTGTTATTAGGAGAATTGGGTTTTTTTTTTATTCTTGTCTGTAGCTCTTTATTCCATAAAGCATATGGAAAGCCAAAGAGACAAAATGGAAACACAGAACCTACCAGTTATCTATGCATTAGCTGTGGAGACTGTTCTTTGCATCTTTCTGTTGAGTACTTGGTTTTGTCTACATTTATGTTTAAATTAAATTAAATTAAATTTTTAAAAATTTAAATCACTCTTTTTTACTATGCTGTCCAATATTCCATGCAATTATTTAAATCAGGTGCACTACAGTGCAGCTCTTTACTTGGAGTTGGTCTAGAAATGAAATCTATTAAGACCTAGGTTAAATTTAATATTAAAATTATAACAATAATTTCAAAACAAAATTATAAACAATTTTACAAAAGTTAACGAGACTCCTCACAGGTATTCCAGCATTGTCTAACTTCTTTTTCATGCAAAGCAATCTGTGCCATGTAACCAGTACTATTTAAATGCAGCTGCAGTTTAAGGCCAATGAGAGTTTGCACTTTTGCTGTCAAAACTGGCTTTTATAGCCTTAAGCCCAGTCCTTAAAAGTAAGGCTAGGCAAGCTTATGCTATCTGAGATATTGATGCTATTGTTTTGCTCTGGATGCTAAGTCGTATTCTCTTACCCCTTAGATTTCATTCCTCTATCAACCTTACTATGTGATAGTTTGTTGTTTCATGTGTCTTACATACTTTGAGGCATGACCACTACCCTGAACTTTAAGGACACTTATTTCAAGGGTGTATCAAATATGCCTGTGTCACAGTGGGGGCACCAGCACTATGTAAAGTAAAGAAAACTGAGTGTAGAAAGGATCCACTGACAGAAATCAGAGCTTTCTCCCAGCCCCCAACCCTGCTTATTTCACCAAGCAGAATATAAGAGCATATGCACAGACAAACTGGCGTCCCATTACATTCCTCCAGGGTAAATAATTTATCAGGACTGATGCTGATTAAGTATAAATGTGGAGAGTGTCAGGAATCCAGGTGACATAGTAGTGAGTGCTGGCTTTTGCCTCCAAGGAGTGCAAGTCACATTTCTGCATTTACATCCACATTCTCTTTCAGGGAATATTTCTGATTCTTATGTGCTATTTTTCTTTTGGGGAATAGATCTCTTTTAGAAGAAAACAAAATATCACTCAAGCTAGTGTCACAGCACACATTTAGTCCTAGAGCGTGTCTTCTTTAGGAGGTAATTACATTTGATTGGATCTTCAATTCATTGATTTCATTCAATCCTCTTTGTAAGTCCTTCTGTTTCAGTCCTCCCTCCTGAAGGAGGGTATTTTATTCCTGAAGTTTTATCTGTCTGTTTTGAAAATGCTCGTTTACTTCTGTCTTAAGGCTATAAGCTTTAAGCAGGTTAAAAGTTGTGTACATACCTTTCATCAGATGGCAGTACTCACTGAACTGTGTTGTCATAGTACAGGCATTGAGACAGGCCTTGGAACTCCAGTAGCTCACAGGACATCCAAAACCTAGATTTTGTGACACCTGTGGGGGTGTTGATATGGAGGTTGTCGAAGTATTCAAAGCCACTTTTCCAAATGGATCTCATCCAAAATACTCATTTGGTTCTTGCACTGCTGAGATGGGAAATGCCAAATGCTGTTTAAAATTCTAGGCCTAAAATGCTGTACTGATGTAGCCCTGATGTAGAGTGCCTGAACTCTGCTGATAGCAGCTGCTTAGAAGATCTTTGACAAATATACAGTTTACTTAGATCAAAAGTGTATCCCTTACAGAGAGGGCAAAAAGTCAGGATGCGAAATTGAAGGAGTGCTCTCCTCCAGAGAGAGCACAAGGTTCAGCAGAAGCTTGAGCCACTAGTGAGTGGCCAGACAGATGAGACCTTTGACTAGATGTAAATCAGCAGTGAGTGCAGCTGGAATGCACAGCTGGGCCAACTGTTGGGGAGAAGGCTAAACCTCTTTTTAGACTTTGCTAGTTAAAGAACTTGAGCCTAGTACTACCAGGCTCACTTTTGATATGCTTCATGATGTGGCTTGGGTCATCCTTAAGTCAGTCCTACCATGGACAGGAGGAAAGTGCCTCTAATGCACTAGAGTATTCTCCATTGTCAGATGGAGGGATGAACTTTCACAGCTGGTGTTTGCTAGATGGTGTGCCAAAAATGCACACCAGTGGAATATCAGTGGAACTGGCCCTTTTTACAAGCAAGAAAACTAGCAGGAGATGACACATGAGGTGGAAAAACTGATAGGGCCATTACAATATTTTTGTGTCCACCAAAAAATGACTACCTGGGATCTCAGCTCTAAACTGCATCCCCAGACTTGATAGATAAGGAATTGGCTGGACAGACACAGCTGGAGAGTTGTGGTCAATGGCTCTGTGTCCAGGTGGGGTCTGGTGATCTTCAGGACTCTGTCTTGGGACTGGTGCTCTTTAATATCAGTGACACAGACAGTAGGATTGAGTGTACCCTCAGCAAGTTTGTAGATGACACAAAACCAAGTGGTGTGGTTGGCACAACAGAAGGACAAGATGACTTCAGGGGTGCCTGGACAAACCTGCGAAGTGGGCCCACAAGAACCTCACGAGCTTTAACAATATCAAGTGCAAGGTGCTGCACCTGGAAGAAGTACAGGGGGGTTCTGGTGGATGAAAAGCTGAGCGCAAGACAACAGAGCTCACTTTCAGCCCAGGTGGCCAGTGGTGTCCTGAGCTACATCAAAAGAGAGGTGACCAGCAGGTAGAAAGAGGGTGATTCTCCCTCTCTACTCTTCCCTTATAAACCTGCATCCAGAGTGCTGCATCCAGATCTGGAGTCCTCAGCACAAGAAAGACATGGACCTGTTAGAGGGTGTCCAGAGGAGGCTACAAAGGTGAGAAGAGGACTGGAGCATCTCTCCTATTAAGACAGACTAGAGAGTGGCGTTCTGCCTGGAGGAGAGAAGGCTTCAAGGAGAGCTCATTGTGGCCTGCCTTTAAGTAAGTACTTAAAGGGGACTTATAAAAAAGAGGGAGAGTGACTTTTTACATGGGCAGATATTGAAAAAATAAAGGGAAGCAGTTCTGAATTTGAGGAGATTTAGATTAGATGATAGAAGGAAATCCTTCAAGAAATCCTTCACTGTGAGGGTGATGAGGCATGGGAACAGGTTGGTCAGAGAAGTTGTGGATTCCCTATCCCTGGAAGTTTTTAAGGCCAGGTTGGATGGAGCTTTGAGTAATCTGATCTAGTGGGTGTTATCCCTGCCCATAGCAGGGGGATTGGAACACTAAATGACTATTAAGCTGCCTTCCAATCCAAACCATTTTATTATTCTATGAAATCAAAAACAGACATCAAAAACAGCTCAACATTTTCTTACAGAAAAAGGGGACATCCCTTTCCTTATTCTTACAGTCCTAGAATTCTCTAAGTCCATGCCTTTTGGAATCCAAGACAGTCATCTCTTGAATTACCTTTCTCTATTTCCTATATAGCTCCTTGTAAGTCCATTAGCAGGAAATCCAGTGGAATGTGCAGAAATAACTTCCAGACTCATGGAAGATAATGCAATCATTTGTCCTTTGACATGGAATATTTAGAGTTAGGCAACACAAAGTGTTTAATCAAAAATCTACCGTTAGAAAAGAAAAATACTAAAAATCATGTTAGCTAGCTTATAAAACACTAGTCATTACAGAGTAGAAATATGTAACTCTTACAGTCGTTTGATTAGATTTACTAATATTTTTATTTAGACTGTGTCTGCTCTGTTCCATTTTCTTGTTGTGTTAAACTGTGTTGACAGCTATGCTAATGAAAGTATTTCAATGCACTGAATAGGCTGGGAAAGACATAAAAACTTCCCAAAGAATAACTGAGAATAAATTCTATAAATAAATATAGAAATGAGCTTAAAACCACAAAAAATTTATTGGAGCTAGTTTTGGCTTTTCCAAATATTAGACATATTCGAATCTAAACTCCTAGCCTTTCTTTGTTTGGAAAAATTGACTTTGAAAGAAAAAAAATCATCTGAGAGGTTTAAAATTTTCAAAATGTGTTGATGAAAACACAGTTTTGTTTTAATTTAACTCATCAAATCAAATATAATTTCACTTAGGTTTCTTTAAATCTAAATGCCAAAACACTATTTTATATAAACAGCAACATTATTGTTTGAAACATTTTTTTCCTCATGAAAACTGTTGGTAGCATGCAAGATGTTTTTCTTTTTTTCTGGACAGTCTTACAATGCTTACAATGCTTTGTCCAGCCTCTGAATTACACAGCTGCTGGATTTTGCTGTCAGTCCCCCTAATTCAGCTTTTCTTGCTTCACAGGATTTGATTAGTCAAAATAATTATTTTAAGTTTATTGTGAAATGTCTGTGAAGTCTAGCAAGGGCTGTAGCCTATGTGAAGAGTAATGCTATCTAAACTTAGGATAGAAGGCTGTACGAAACATCTTGATGAAGGAAAAAATAGACTCAGAGCTTGCTTCTGAAATAATTTCTCATTTTTGCTGTTTATATATAGCAGTCATGTTCACCAGAGACAATTTACAGGATGGGGAGAATACTGGCTCCACTGTACATGTCATCTTGACAAGGTGAAAAGAGAGTGTCATTTCAAGCCAGTTGTGAAAAGAGCACAAAGCCCTCTTGGGAGTAGTACGAGGAAAGTCTGCACGTTGCACAGGAGTCAGTCTTCTTTGGAACTCATTTATTAGTACCAAGCAATAAACTAACTTGTGTGTGTTCAGCATCATGAGATACAGTTTGAGTGTTCCTCCCCCTGCTCAGAGCCCCACCAGTAGTAGTAACAATTGTAAGCAGTACATGGCCTGACCCGGTAAGGTCTGCTGTTGACTGCAGCCTGTTACTCATCTCACGTAATGTCTAAGGCAGCTTGGGCTGATGCAGCCAACTTACCTGATTTACCCTTTCTTGGAGGTGGGAGGAGAGAGCAGTAAGCACCTTGCCAGCGAGACACAGCAACCTTCCAGTGTTTCTGAGCACTTCGCTGGAGCTTGTGGCTGGTTAAGTCAGCCTTGGATAACAGTCACTCAATTGACTGTATACGCCTACTGGCATTCTCTCTGAAGCCAAATCAGATACCTGCTCCTTGTGAAGGACTTGGATTGCAAGACCAGAGCTGTGTTGAATTCAGCATTTGAATGGATTTGGAATGCTGTTTGGGGAAAACAATAGAAAATAACATGACTCATTCTATGACAACCATAAAATACAGCAGTGTCAGAATCATAAATTGTTGTCCATGAACATATCACCCACCTAGCAGAGACAGATTTCTTGAGACAGCTCAATAAGAGATAGAGTTTTGCATCATTTTATTTTTGGAACATGCTGGATTTAATTACAGAACTAAAGTTTGCCACTCAAAAAACATCATGGCATTGTTTTAGATTATTTCCTGTTCCACTCTCAGCAGCTCTACTGTGAAGCAGTAGCCTTCTTAAATATATTTTGTGGACATTAGAACAATAAAGGAAATCCTGACAATGTAGTTTCCAAAGCTACTCAGAGGTCATTACTAAAATGGGACCACCAGCAAAGAGGCAGCATAGAAAAAATAAGTCCATGCTTCAGACAATATCAGGTCTTGACATCACTCATACAGGATATTCTGATAAACCCAGAAAAATAATCTTATTTGCCCTTACTTGCTTAGTTGTCCCCTTCACTGCTTAAAAGTCAGTAGATTCATACAATTGATCTCTAGTTGAATCACCCTAGTTACAATGAGCAACCTGCATTTTGGCTGAGGTGGATACAAAATATAAGTAGTTAAGGGCAGAATGGGATTGATTGTTTTAAGGGGTGTTATATGTGTCCTCGCACAGTAGAAGGAAAAAACCACATATCGTATTCCAACCTTCGCTAGTCTGCATGAAGCACGCTAGAGAATGAATACTGTGATCATTTAGAGCAGCTTAAACTCAATTTACATTTTCATAGTGCTTGTGTTGGTTATCATAGTCTCTTAGAAAATATGGTAACTCTGGGAATAACAAGTGATAACTGTAGGAGGGACAATAAAGCAAGCCTGAGAGCTGATGTAAGGATTGCCAGCTTCTTAACTTTAAGGATGACATAATGGCTGTCACCACAATCCATCGATGCTAAGAGGCTGGAAGCAAGCTGGCAGAAATACAAATTTTTCAAAGAGTTGACTGGTGGAGTAATTTATTTCACTGTCCCTTTGAGCAATGTTAGGACTCATATAGGCTCCCCATAGAGCACATACTGTACATTGTCCATATGAAATATGATGAAGTGCAGATCTTTTTGAGCACATTAGTAACCAAATCCAAAACAACAGAGCTATAATTTTACAGTTACTGTGCATGATCCATTCGCCTACATCCCCTCATCCCTTTTTTGGCTGTTACTTTTTAAAACATGAAATATATGCTGTAGTGCAACCCTTCCTGAAAGAATATATTATCAGTGCTTCTGTGTAGCAAATGGAACTGTCTAAAGATTTCTGTTATGTTTCTAATTTTTCCAGTGTTTTTCAAATTGTTTTGAGAATGAGACAAGTCAAAATAACTTGAGCTAGGAAAAGAAGGAGCCACAGTTAAGAGTACTACTATATAATAAGATTTAAGTGACTGTTAGGATTTTCAGTGTCTTAAAAATTGTAATGGGATGCTGGCTGAAGTGCTTTGGATGCAAGGAAGACTGTAAGTACTTTAATTGCCAAAGTTAAGCTTCACTGCTCTTGTCTATAATACAAAATCACCTAAGGAAAGTGCAAGTTCTGAAGACTGGTGCCTCCTCAAGTGTATAATTTAAGAATCATTGAATAAGATGTGGTTCTATCATCTTGTTGTATCACCACTGACATGGCTTAGAGAATTTGCATATTCTAACACAGTGAGATAAAGTATTATTTTACACCATATAGGGGATTTGGCAGGGTGCAGTGAAACAGACTTTTTAAATATCCTTTTTTTCCTCATTTATTCAGGGGAGAAAAAAAAACTTAAATTGAAGCAAATACCCTAGAAAAATATCATAGGAAAAAATGTTACCTCTCTCTTATGCTATGTAAGAGTGCTTACATTCCTGTAAGCAGCCTGAGAAAGTGGGAAAAACTTCTTTCTGTAGGATCTCCAGAGACTGCCAGTTCTATTCTACTCCTAACAGAGTTTTCTGGAGGTCATAAGCAATTCAATGGATTTTTGAGTAAGAAAGTATTAAAAGATTTCTCTATGAACCTTGCTTCCTTAGACAGAACCTGCCTCATTTGGCTGGGGTTGTGGTTCCATTTTCTTGGCAGTAAGTATGAAAACTGTGAAGCTTGTGGAGCATAGGGGAAACTACAGCTTTATTCCAAAAGCTGCAGAGATGGTATGGCAAAGCTATAACTTCTCATGCCCCTTAGAGAAACTGATTGTTGAACCAACCTGATGCATCTGGGAAAGGAGTCTGACAAGGAGCCCACATGAAAATATACAGCCTTTGTTGTTTGAAATGACAGGTGGCCATCTGACTCAAGCTCCTCCATGTCACAGGCAACGGGGACACTGCCTCACACAGTTCAGTAGTTAAAATTTCAAAATCAAGCTGTGTGATTAAAGTCAGGAGATATTCTGATTTGTTGAGTGTATTGCAAAAAATGATCTAGTAGGAACTGGCCTGGGATTGGCTCATCTATCATTCAATATGTAACATGTTTTTTGCATTATGATTCATGCTGTCATTGCAATTGCTGTAACTATCAACTGATAGCTGACAGTAGGAGCCAACGTAAACCTCAGGATAAACAGAGAGGGTAAACATTTCTTTCAAAGGAGTTATGCCTGCCCCATTCCACCAATTAATTTACTTAGCTTCATGAAATGCCACATGCCATTCTTTGTTGTGTTGTCAAGGGAAGATGGGGATTTTAAAGGATGTGCAAGTCTTTCCTCCTGCTATGTGGCATAAATCAACAAGTCTTGTGCTCCAAGGGAGAAAATAGACTCCTACAGTGAAATCCTGGTTAGTGCTAGGAGCTCTGCTTTGAAGAGCTAAAGTCTCATCTCTTAATTTTCAGAATTGGCAACCAAAGTATAAATGAATTTCTAAGTTGACACTAAGGATAATCAGTTACAACTAAAAGATACTGAATCGTTTCATTTCTGTTGAACAAACTGAGATAATTGCTGCAGAAAAAAAAGGTAAGATGACACTTCTCAAGGGTCCACTATTTGAACATATATCTAGCTTTTACTGTGTTTTCTTACTGTCCTCCCTTTTGCACACAAAACCCCTGTTCTTTGTGGGAAGAATTTTTGAAAGTCCAAAGAATGCAGGATCAGGTAGAAGTTAGGCATGGACATACTGGCTGTGTTTTCAGAACATGATATATCATTCGGTTGCTAGTTTCTCGTAATTCCTGGCTTGGAGAGTATACTTTATTCAGAGAAAGCAGTGTAGCTGGTCTGTGTCGTTGGGACATAGCCCAGATGTGTGTCGGGGACATGCAGCATGCAGCACTTTGCTATTTGTTTTCTGAGTACTTGCATGTCATCGTACTGCCCATACATAATTCAGATGTAAGTGAAAGCCACTTTCCTGAGTTCCCTTGTTGATCCATAGAATCTTTTTAACCTTGTAGAAGCTTGCAGTGGCAAAGGGCAGAGGTAATTAGAAGTGGCCTTGTCTGCTCTGTAGGTTGCATCTGTTTAAATTTCAGTTCCTAATCTGACATACTGTTCTCAGAGCCAGATCTTTTAAAACTTCCCAGTAATATTAATAGGCAATGAGGCTAACCTGTGTCAATTTTACATAGCAAGGGATTTTCTTAGCTGAACTTTTAAGTATATAGAGCACCATTTTCTATCACTTATCTCTGTAGCATATTTGTTGTAAAAGAATGATGTCTTTTCATTCCTCCTACTGCTACCTTTCATTCTTTGCCAGTCTACATAATGATTTTGGAGGATGAATGAAGAAGTTCTGTCTGAGCTCTTAATGAAAGCTCCCTTTTTATCTTATCTTCCACTCTCAAAGTAACTGTCTGATAAATTTATTTGTTAGAGAAGATAAACTGTTTGCTTCAACTTTGGTTTAATTATGATACAGAACTGTAAAAAAAAACCAGTGAGAAAGTGCTTGGTCAGTGCTAGAGCTGGAAAAATATTTCTACATTTCTACCAGAGCTGGAAAAATATTTTTGCATTTCTACAATTACTTAAAATTTGCAATTTATGTCACCCTTTGGGATTGCTTTGTACATAAAATCTAGGAAAAATTTTATTGGCAGAATACTTGCAGAATACTTGCAAAAAAGAGCAAAGTTGGGACTTAAACTAATTCCCTTTGGTTCAGGTTTTAAATAGCCAATCTTATTTATGGTTTCCTCCTTAACTTTTTGCTTGCTTGTTTGTGAAGTTGGGCATTAGAAATCCAGTCACTGAGGAGTGCTCTGGTGTGCTTGGTGCATTTGTGTAAGATGACAAAATCACAGATTAATCTGAGTTGGAAGAGACCTGCAGGGATCATCAAGTACAACTCTGAAGTGAACGGCCAATATGGGGATTGAACCGTAACCTCAGTGTTACTAGCACCATGTTCTAACCTAAATGATGAAAATCCCTGCCACTATGAGTCTAAATTTAAACATATCCTCTGTCTGGATATCTCTCAGTATCTGTTTCTCAACAAAAATATTGTTGAAATTGAAAGACTTGCAACATTTGTTCAGGGTGTTTGAAGGTCCCAGATACAGTGTGTGTGATCAGTGTGGGGCATGTGGAAAGTACAGGCAGGTACAGGCTGCTGGTCTGCATTTGTCTGGTAAACTGAGCTCTAATCACTGATGCAGTGCATTAGGGATAGGTATTTAGGAAGTGTTGTGCATGCACCACTAAGTGCAAAAATAAACATCAGAACCTATGGAGCTGACATCTAAGACACCACATCAACAACCGAAGCACAGAGAGGCACTTGCAACAAGTGGTTCAGAAAGAATCTACATCTATTCAAATGGTGAAATTTATTCATGAGCTGAGAAACAACATAGTGTTTTGAGAATTGTTTGAACCCTTTTCAGAGGACTGAAGTGATACTTGTGCCTTATGCTGGTCCTCCACAGAGGAATGATATTCATCCAGTGTGAATACTTTTGAATAGAGAATGAATATTTAAACCACATGGAGACAACTGATGAATAGAAAAAGAGGATAAATTATCAAATTAATTAATATTAGTAGTGAGTGCTTACAAATAGTGCTCATCAAGGACAAGACCTTTTGTTGCTCTGACTGGGTGGGCCTTTGCTGGTTTGAATTATCTTTGTAAGGAAATGATCATCAAAGAAGGCAAAACATATTTTAAGAAACTCTTTTAGTACAGCTGAACTCAGAACAAAATATACTATTGTTTAATAAAGCTATCATAGGCACAATTCAGAATTTATAAAAGTTAGCCTCTTGGCTTGAAAGCAGAACAATACCCTATTCCAATACATTTATTTTCTTATTATGAGGAGTTTTATTGAAATATAATGCATTTGATTGTAATAACCTGGAAGATAACTGGCCTATAAAAGTGGAAGAGAGAGCAGCAAGCCAAAGGCTAATGCCTAAATTCTGTGAAGAGGTACTGAACAACATATTTATTTGGTTTTTATCAGTACCATTATTAACTCTTAGAAGCAAAAAATACAGAAAACAATGTAGAATTCCTACACTGTTTCTATAAGATTTTGATACTTTCGTGTGTACTCTTTATGAATGTTATGCAACCCTCTCAGTTTTAGTCATTGTCAATTACTTTAATGTATGACAATCTCACTTTTAAGTTTTGAGATTTAGTGCAACGCCTGAAATCAATAAAAAGGAGCTTTTGGGATGTTCTAAATAATTGTAAATGTTTTAAAAATTGTTGATGAAAAACTTAAAAAGTATGCATGCATTTTAAGAACAAAGCATACATCATTTTTCATTCATATACCATAACCAAAAGCTTCTGCAGTGAAATATTTCAATCATTAAAACGAATAATTTCAATTTCAAGATCTATGTTGTTTCATTGAAAAAAACCTTGCAATTGTAGATTGTAAATTTTCACAAAGATTTTTAGCAAAGATTTTTAAGTAAGTGTCCTCAGATAATTAGAACATTGCATAAAAAGGAAGCCTGCAATCTTTTGTTTTATGAACCTCACCTGAAAAAAGTATTGCCAGATGGAAGTATTATGCTTATTTGGCTTAATTTTTCACTATATTAAATTAATTGCCCCCGTCCTTGTCTCTTCTCTCGCTGTCCCAGCTTTAGTTTTGGTGTGTCCTTGTCTCTTCTCTCGCTGTCCCAGCTTTAGTTTTGGTCTGTCTTCCTTAGCTGACACCTTGTCAAGTATAACTTTGTTTCAATGTAGTGTTTAACTTATGCTTACAAGATCTATACTAATATCACAGTTTTCAGGTGTGTTTGCTACTGTCCCGGCTTTATTCCCATTGGAGTCACTGATTCCCCTTCCTCCCAACCCTGATGTCCATGGCAGCAGTTAGGCTGTTATCAAATATGATCAGAAAATTTGGTGTCTATCAACTCTGCACAGTCAGAATAGTGATCCTATCTCTGATATTTCCTAAAGTAGTCTTACTTGAGTTCAGTATAAATTAAAACTCGAATTTATGTATCTACCTTCTTCCCAGTCTTAGGCCAATTGCTGAAAAGAGATCTTTCCTCTTAATAATTTTATTTTTTAAACAAATTTCCTTGCACCTAGATTTTGAGTTTTAATATAGGCCTTTGGTTTCAAAATATAGCAGTGTCATCACCATAGCTATTGGCATCATTACCACTTTGGATTTCTTCACAATAGAAAGAAAATCTATGCAAAACATATTTCTCAATCACAGAAGAGACCCTGACCTGTGCACAGAAGAGACCCTGAAAATCCATGTGCTGTGATCTAGAGGATAGAGAGTACATATATATTGCAAAAAACCATATCAGAGTTAAAAAATCCGCTGTGCAGCAGCTATAGCCCCTCCAGTAGTCTGAAAGATGAAGCTGAACTGAAGAAGCTGGATATGTTTGCATTTAACCTTCTCAGGGAAGAAAGCCTGGGAGCTAGCAGGGAAGTAACAGCTAGTGTGTGGATCCAAAACTCCTGAAGGGACCATCATACATAAGAGCAGTAACTAGAACCAGAGGGTAGTGAAGGTTGGCATCCTCTCCTCTACTTCCCTCCCACTGGCTGGGGGTAGCCCTGCACCAAAGGCTCCCTTCAACCTCCTCACCCAGCTCAGGGAGGGAGGGGCATCCAGCTCTCCTCCAGAGATAAGAGTATGTCCTCCCTTCCCTTCACATGATTTTTTTTTTTTTATCCCACTTCTGTTTTACTCTTTTTTATATTACTTGCTGACTTTATTCTTCCAAATTTATTTTTAGTATTCTATATTTTAATGTATTGATCTGCTGCATGTCTTAAGTCACATGCTTTTTTTGGCTCTTCTTCCTTATTTGGAAAAAGCAGTAAGTCTCTGGTAAGCTGATACCCATCTGCCCTGAGTCAGTGGTGTGATATTAATTAACCTGCATTATGCAACGATTACCTGTATCAGTACAACATTAGTCACTCTTCCACAAATAGTGCAGACTTTCACCTGGTTGTTATCTTAGAGCTTTCTGTCATTTCATACTCTTGTTTGGGGTTTTGGCTAGTTCTAATTTTGAGACATCATGTTGTGAGACTCTCGGATACACCTTTTAATTGTCTTCCTAATCATTCCATTCCTTGGAAGAGTAAAAAATACAAGCTTATACAACTAAACTTCCAAATGTCCATGATGCAACAGATAAAGCTTTCTCAAACAGCTATAGAAATCTTTTCTTGTAAATTGCATTATGACTGCTTTGAAATCCAACGGAAATAATTAAAAAGTGGTGAGAGCATTTGTTGCAAGCCCATCTTTAACATATTAAAATCACTCCTGAAACAATACTGGCTATGGACAAAAGGTAGTGTTTCAAGAAGAAAATACAGAAGAAAATAAAGTGTTGGCCTGCCACTCCCAACACATGCATGCACAGCCTGCCACAACATTTTTGTAGATTGTCCCATTTTTAAATTACCAGGATGCAAAATAGATACTTGTTTTATTTTCCACATTTGAAGCAGCTAGATGATGTCAGAGACCCCCATGTAAAAAACTATTCTCATATGAAGTGGACTCAACAAAAAGTTGAATTCAACTTTGGGTGTCACTAATTCATAGATCATTTACTGATGGTGGATGGATATGGGGAAATATTTTATCCCAAGCTTCTTCTTTGAAATTTTCTGTTAGTAGAGGAACATATATGTGAATGTGTGTGTGGCAAGAAAGCTTTCTTCCCTGTGTGCAGAGCAGGCATGCTTTCCTAATGCAGTGTGCTACAATCCTTGCTCAGAGGTGTAGGACTTTCATAGATGGGTTTATTAGTTGGAAGCTAATGGTGACATAGCTGGAAGACAGTCTGTGGCACTGAAATACAGAAAAATAAAAAGTCTCCTCCAGTGTAAGAGAAAATTTAATGATTTTTCTATTAGTATCTGTGCCTAGTGAAATATGTTCATGGCCTGATTTAAAAATCAAGGAGCTTCTGACAGGGTGAGAAAAATATTTATAGATATGGAATACTACTAACTGTGGACAATAGTTAGATATTTAAATCTTGACAGGAGAATTAGAAAGGTCTGTAACTCACAAATGGTGAAGCAAGTACTGTGAATTACAAAAATCCTATTACACATATCTGGGCACAAAAGTGCTACATTAGCAGCTCCCATAAATTTCTGGACTCCACCTCTTAATGCTTTAAGTGCATGAATTAATTTTTTACTTTTTTGGTGTGCTTTTGTATGTTTTGCTAGTATTGAAGGCAAGGTAAGGAAAAAAATAGCTATTCCACAGTGACGCGTATCATTCAGTGTGTTAAAGTTTGGCTTTTTCTGTGGTTTGCAGAATAAAGATTACCTGTTTTCTCAGTTTTCTCCATTTTCTTATTTCAAGTTGGAGATGTTTTTGTTTGTTTATGGAGTTAGTTTTTTGCCTTTTACCCTGTGGGGACATGATACCTAATCCATATTAAAGAACTCAGCTTATTAATGATATTTTCTACTGAATCCTAAAGAGAATCTGCAGATGAAGAAAACCCCTGAGTTGCCTGAGAAGGACATTTTTGTCTTAATACAGCTATGTACTGTCTAACTGAGCCTTTATCTCTTTATATGATGTCATTTCAAAGACATGAACAAGATATGTAATTGTGATCCTGTTGCCTTTAGGTGCACTTGCAGCTCTGAATGGGATGGCCACTCCCCACAGATACAGACCAGGTCTCTGCTGGAGTTTGAAATTGCCCTCATTTCTGAAAGCAACCTGTATCTGCACCTCCAGATGCATATAATATTTTTGATATTTTAAGTTAAAAAAAAAAATAAAAAGAAAAAAGGTGAAGAAGAAGAAAAATCCTGGAATCTTAGATTATGTATTTAAAACCAACAATCAACTTATCCTCTTCTGTCCCTCTCTTTCACCCTTCCTCAGTCAATAGTTTTGGATCCCATGTAAATGCAACAGACATGACTGATTTAGACAGAAAAAAATGTGGAGGACTTGCTCTTTAATTTACTTCAAAGCAGAAATAAAGTGCCAAAACCAGTATTATAGTATCCAAGATACTATACTTTTCAAGGAGATATACTTTCACAGTAATTAATGCATGTGTGAAAAAAAACAAAAGGGGATTTTTTACGGAACTGGATAATAGTTTAACATATTCCACACATAATGAGTGCTCTGAAATATTAAAGAAAACAGTATAGGGTCACATTACACTGCTGAAAACACATGTGAAGTTTATTAAGGCAGTTATTGAGACTCTATCTCATATAATCTCACAGTATTGAGTTATATTGTTGATTCTGACTGTAAATGCTCATATATTGTTGTGAACACAACTTCAATTTTACATGCTACTCATTGTAATCATACCCAACTGAAAACAGGGAAACTTACCTGCCAGGTATACAGTGGAATATGTTACAGTTTTTATGTAGATTCTATATAGAAGCTATTCTGTAGATTCCTGTAACTAATGTAAGAGTTTTATAAGTTGCTCTTGACTATTTTATCTGTGATATACTGCTGTGGTAATCCCCAAGCAATGGGATTAACACAGGAAGGATCTTATAGTCATGAAATATGGCTCTCCAATAACCATTATGGATAATCACACTAGCAGACAGTACTGTATTTCATTACCTTCTTCATGCATTCAGTTGGGTAGAGTCCAGATTGAGACTTTACAATGCTAAAAAAACAAAAAAAAACCCAACCAAACCCAACAAAAAAAAACAACCCAAACAAACAAAACCAAATCACCAAGACCAAAACTCCAAAATCACCAAACAACCAAAAAAATAAAACTCCAAAAACAAATGCAAGAGGAGTATTAGTTTCTCAGACCAATACTGATGCAACAGGACTTCATGAATTCACAAGGTGAGGTAGACTGCACGTATCAAGTGCTGCATTATAGAAAATCAAATCTTAGTTTCTGTTAGAGAATATATCCTGATTAGAGATCATCATACATAATCTCTCTTGTTTTGAGATTTTGGACAATGGTCACAGACATATATCATTCAATGATTTTTGTGGTGAGCCTGTGTATGGTCTAGGAGTTGGCCTTGATGATCCTTGAGGGTCCCTTCTATCTCAGGTGTTCTATTATTCTCTCATTCTGTGATAATGAAGCCCATAACTGAGATGGACTGAGAAAGACACCATAGCTTTGGCTGCTGTACACAAAAAGAGATTCAGATTTGGTGGAGACAAGAGAATAGGATGGAAAAAAATGGGATAATGGTGTCTGTGGATGGATAGTAAGTCAGAAAAATTTCAAAGAGGTTAAACATGTGCTCCTGCTTTCTACCTAAAAGGCATTTTGTTTCACCAGCAATGATGTCCAAGGATTGTTGTCATTGTGGGTAGTGTTAGATATAATCCTGATTTGTTGCTCTCCTCTTCACTGTTCCTAATGTCAGGAAATAAGTAAAATACTAAAGGTAACTGTTAGTGAGAGCACTGTTATGGGCAGGATCCAGCTTTGGACATCCATTTCTTGGGACTTTTGTGTTGCTGAATGCAGATTTCTGATTAGATGTTTGTCTGAAAGAAAGACATCTCTTTAAGTATTTCCAAGTGTTTGGTTATTTTGCGTTTTAAAATCTGTCTGAATTGAAGAGAAGATTGTACTAGACTGACCTTAATCCATCTCCCCACTTCCACAAAAAAGGTGGTGCATAAGGGAATTGCAAAATACTGGCTTTACCTATTTATCCTTGAATTACATGTTTTTACAAAATGTATCATTTTTTCTAGAAGACTAAAAAATGTACTGTGCAGGTAAATAAACAGTTTTGATTGAACTTCTTCAATTTCCTATGTCCTTGAGAGTTGCTTAGTAGATTTATTTGATTGCTGCTACTTGAGATTTTTGACTGTACAGAATCTGGGAACATATTTTTCTGTTAGCAATAAGCAAAAGAATAAATACATTCATATCTTACATCAAGGAATTGGTGGTCTATTTTCTGTAACTATTTTTACTGTGATATTTTCTTCTATAATTAGTTTGCTGACAAGTTATTTTTCCCCACAGGAGTAGTAGACTCAGGGAAATTAGAGATGGAAAAGTCCTGTTAGGTCATATTGTCAATTTTCCTGTCAACACAAGAATGCTCCTTGCAAAGAGGTTTTCTTCAGTATTTCTATCTACTGAGCCATATGAAAAGAGTCAAGAGTATGAATTTTCTGATGTAATAGCATCAGTGAGAAATGAGGAGCTGCTATTTAAATTCCTTTTTTGAGGCAAAGGTAGTCAGAACTAGCTGGAAAGAAATTCAAGGCAGTTCTTTACAAAGTAAAAAGTACTTAAAGGTGAAGTAGAAGTAAATAGTGAATTTTACTAACTTTATCATAAATTAGCTACTTTTGGTAATGATGCTTTGTTATTTTTGTTTGCAGAAAGTGCTGCACATACAAAATGTCCACATTGGTCCCCATTCCTTTGGCCATTGTTCACAAAAACTGTCCTTATTTAGGACATACCACAGATTGCATTGAGGCTTGTCATAGGAGTAGGAACTGTTTTTACAAGTAATAGTTTTCAACAATGACTGTATAAGCTGTGAGGGGGAAAATGCTGTATGAAGAGCTGGGCAGCAAATACATTTTCGATTCTGGGAAAAATTTGTGTCATAAGAAATGTTTGTGTTGCATGGGGGGAGGAGAGGGCAGTAAACATCTTTAAAAGTTTTCCATCTTGCAAAGAAGGTGTGGGTATACTTATTCACTAGCACAAACATGCAGATCAGCCAACTCCTCTGCGCTTGGGGCACATATCCAGCTCTGTCTTTCACCAGTCTCATGATGGCTCCTCCAGCGTAGGGCTCTCCTAGGCTCCTTCTTGCAGCTATGGGAGCTCTTTCTTGGCTTGATTATTTTTAATGTTAAATGGGGCAGCTGCAGTGAGAATGACTGCCCATAGTATGGCCCAGTTTCAAGAGTCTTACATAACATTTGAGCAACTATCTGAAAAAGAGCTCTCGAGTCAGGTCTCACATCCCCAGAAACCACCTGTGAGCTGTTGGCTGTCCTTGATCTTCACAGGAAGACACTGGGTATCCAAGGCTGTTTTTCCTTAGAAAATCCCATGAGAACTGGTATGCTCCTATAGAGCTTCACCTTTACTGAACTTACTCCACACTTTCTATTATAATCTGTTGCATTAAAACATTTGCCGCTACCTCTGTTTCTCCAGACTGCCAAGCCATACTGTCTTATAATAATAGGGTTTTCTCAAAAAGAAAGCAAACTACATACTACTATTTTGAATACAGAAACTCTGGTTTGTTCAGAAAGGAAAATTCTGCATAAGAGACATAAAAATACCAACACTGTCCCTTTCCTCAGATGGTATTTCTGGTTATTACTATATGTCAGTTAATATGATTTATTAGGAGGAATAAGAGTATTAACTCTGCAGTGACTAGCTGTGCTCCCCTTGTAAAAAGGAATAAAACAATGGATCTGGTTGCTTCAGAGAGTTGTCTCTGAATGTATTCTGAGAGCAATGTTATAGATAATCACATCATAATAGGTTTTTTCCTTACATATTTACCACTATGTGGTACTTCTGAAAGAGATTAGGTAAAAAATACATATATCAGACTGAAACCAATTGCTGCACTTCTTCAATACTGTAACTTTATTCCTGAGTGTAAATACCTCTGGTTGCATCCTGTTTATAACCCACTGAATAAATAGTAAATTGCTTTTATTTGCTGACTTGATTTACTCATAAAGACAAATGTATTATGGCATCATTCACAATATCATTTTTTCAAGTCCTTTTAATAAAATACATACATTTTTGTTATTGCTTATATTTCTTAGTATTAGCTTCTATTGCTTGCAATGGATTTTGTATCATAATCTGCATCGTGGCATTGAAATATATGTGAGATAACTTATTGTTTGTCAGGGGGTAGTTTGATTTTGGTTTTACAATTTGTAAGACAACATTTATGATAATATAATATAATATAATATAATATAATATAATATAATATAATGAGTGAAATTCTGTCCAAGTTCCAAATGAATGAGTATCAAAACACTTAGTGCATAAAAGAGATTGTAATATTTGTCTAAAACTATAAGTTGGCTTGGTATGTAAAAAATTCCAGAAACAATGCAAATATTTGACATATTTATTTCTTGAGTATAGTGTGTCTCAGAACTGATACCTTATAAAGAAGATTGTTGAAAAGCAAGAATTACTAAGTTTTGCCTATGACTTTAACAATAAAGTTTGGTTTTGGAGTGGGGTTTTTTTATCTATCACTTCGGGCATTTAACCACTTACTATTTTTGAAAGAAGTTTTAAGTTCTTGTTCTTGTTTTGCCATACTGCTTTATCAACAAATATGCATTATCTGCCTCTGACTGCATATATATTATGCAGTTGCTTTGCCTCTGGGATGTCTTAAAAAAGCTGTCCATAGAAATACAGCTATAAAAGTGGCCTCTTTGCTTCTCTCACTGGTTAGTTTTTAATGCATGGTCATTTTGAATTCAGTGGAATTTCTTACGCTTTCATAAAGAAGCAGTAGCTGATTTCTTCTAAAAAGCAATGTTTGAACACATGCATACTCATACTCTGGGCATAATTGCATTGTCTTTCAGCTTTCCAAAGTACTGGATAACCTCAAACAAATGTGAATCCAGACTTTTTGTTTTGTTTTGTTTTTGTGGAAGGGCTAAGATGAGCTTCAGTAAAGGAGAAAAAGCTAAGATTTGATGAAATTAAAATGGAGAAAAAGGCAGCCCTGTGTCTAGTGAATTAAAAGTGCCAGAACCTGCCATACTAATGTTGCAGGTTTCATGGCTGGTTTTACAGGAAAAAAAAATTAAAAAGTAGGATCTCAGAGTGCAAGTGGAAAGTCATGCAAAGAAAACAAATGTAGGCTCAAATGTCCCAACCTGACAGGCTGACTATGAGATACCACTGGTAATGCAGTAACAAATATTAAGTATGAGGTCTGTGTTAATTGAAAGATGCATTTCTAGAACAAATGATGATGGTGTAGTGCTATCCAGCATGTGCTACTTTGTCCTTGTTGTGATGCTATGTAAACAGCTGCAAAGCCTTTTACACAGTGTTTGAGGGAGATGGCTCAAAATTAGAACAAGAGAGGAAAAAGATCTCTTTTTCTAGTCTGAAAAATCATAAACTAATCAGAATTTTTTCCTCAAAATGCATGCAGTAGATAAACAAAGTGGAAAATAAAGAATCATGTAAGATTAAGATGGGCCGGAGAATCAATCATTATTGACTTATGATAAATTTAGGCAGGAAATTAAGTCAAGTTTCCTGACCATTATAGCACTGAGTCTTCCAGTTGGGAGAGAAGATGAAGCTACAAAGACTTGTTAATATGTAGCTACAAAAGTTTGTTACCATATCTCTGAGAGTGGGGGACTCGCATGATGGTGCGGGAAACTGCTTTTTACCTTGTTTTCTCCTCCTTTTCTCCTGTAAGAGGAAAGTAAGGTGGAAGTGTTGAGGATGGCAGATACCTCTTGAGATCATCTGGTCAAACCGCCCTGCTCGCACAGGATCACTTGGTCACCCAGGATTGTGTCCAGTCAGGTTTTTAATGTCTTCATAGATAAAAACACTACTCTGAGCAACCACTGGCAGCGCTTGTTCAAGAGGTAGAAAAGAGGTACCAGGTAGAACACTCATGCAGGTGGAACCAGACAGGGAAAGCTCCATCAGGCACATTTCAAAGTTTCTTGTCAAATGTGTTTGTTACTTCCAAGCTTTGCATAGACTGACTCTAGCTCTTTAAAATCTGACCCACATAGATGTTTGTGTAAGGTAAAAAGATTGTTGGAGCTATTTTATACTTCAGAACATAGATTTGGGGGTGGGATGTGAATGTTAGGATTCATGATCCTACATTGTTTCAGGATTGACAGTGTGGTAGCAGTATGATCTATTGGTCATTTGTCATCTATAAGATGTATATTCAAAACTCTATACTTAAATTAGTAAGACTCCAATTCAATGTAAAGCTAAGAACAAAAGAAGGGGGGAAAATAGTTTTTTACAACAATTTTTCCCCCTGAAAAGTTCCAAAGCATGTAAAGATCAGCAGTTGTATAGAAGTGACATTTTTGTGGTCCATGTTTCTGCCATATGAAAGAGCCTCTGTTGAAACAACACTGCTGTAGTGATCAATTTAAATTTCATGTAGAATTTAGTTGATAGCATGGAGTTCAGTGGAGTCATTAAGGGCCAAATCCTGATTTCCTTGAAAATGCAGGTGGTTCCTGTGGCTTCCATGTGACTTTAAATTTAAAAAATGATTTTTTAAAGATATTTCTTTCATCAACAAGCCTCCAAAGAGGTACTTTAAAAAACATATATCACCGTATTTTTCTTCAAAACTCTGTGATCAGTAGGAGTGGTTCCTTAATTTGCTTTTAAATCACCTTGTAAATAATATATCACCTCAAAACTCTAGAATATAAACTGCAGTTCTGATGAGAATATATTTCCAGTCTGAAAAGACAAACTGAATGCTTTATCATGTGATCTGCTGACAAAGTTAAGTAGAGGTGATTTTTTTCAATTTTTTTCATTCAGGGTGAGTATGGCATACTGACCTTAATGGCTCTTTGTGCCCAGCAGAGCAGGACCCATTCTAACTGTTTTGAAACCTCACTTGTTTCATCCTGAGATCCAGAGAAAAGCTTTCTTAAGGTGCCATTGCAAAGTTGGGTCAGGTATTTACTTTCCAGAAAACTTTTGTCTCATGAGAGGGAAGACCTGCTGATAACTTACCCAAACAAGCTGGATAGGTATTCCCTTACCACTATCCTAGTAAGTGTATTTACAAGGTCAGGTTTCTAGCAGAGAAAAGGAAGTTATCTGGTGTTGATAGTAAAGTAGGTTTTTACAGGGAGGTATTGGATTTCAGTATTCCCCTTTCCCCCTGCATTATCCTTTACAGATACCAAATGACAATTGTTTGCTGACATTTTACTGAAGACTAAGTGAAAGAGTAAGCAGTTGAGGGGAAAATCCTTGTCTTGGGTAGCCAAAGTGAAAAGAAAAAAAATCTCTTGGAGAGGGGTTTGCTAGAAAACAAACATGAAACTCATTCTTGCAATTGAATGTTTTCACTGATATTTTAAAAATGTTAACCATTGTAATTTTGCCTCATAGCTCATATTCTGATCCCAATCTTCTGTTCTTCTGTCTGTTCGCTCTTTTGTTGTCAATGTTTCTTTAAAACTTGAGGTTTGAGGCCTTAGCATGTCTCACGGTCTTACAAGAGAGTATTTCATTGACTGTGTAGAGGTCTTTCTAGTGGGACAAGACCAGCTGAAAAGGCCCTGAAAAACAAAGGCATTGCAGAGGGTGCAAAAGTCTTCCAGAAGATAAACTTTTAAACTTTTTTTTTTGTTTTGTTCTGCTAGTGTACCATGGCAGGCTGCCTGGGCTCATCTTTCACTAGATGTTCAAGTAAGGCTAACTTTGCATTTGCAGGCTATCTTAAATGTTGGTCTCTGTTTATTGGCTGCTAGACCCCTTACCAGGGCAATGAGCTTAAAAAGACAAAGCGAGTGAAACTGCAGAGGCTAGCTACAGAGAGAAGCATTTACTCTGTCACAACAGCCCTTTGTTTTTTTTGCATTTGGACTGGGTTAAATGTCTACATACACTCGTCATGGACAGCTGACTTTATCAAGGACAAAACTTGATGAAATGCATAGGTGTGTTTAAAGCTCTGGCTTGATGAAATAGCAAAGCCATGAGTGGCTGCTGCTAGTTAAATCTGTGAAATCCACAGACTAAAGCCATAGTCAAAAATAGCTTCCTCTCTCGTAAGACTCCTTCATCTCCCCTTCCAGTTCTGTAGAAACTAACATGGCCTATGGACTGTAACTGTATGCTGATGTACAGTAACATAGCTGGTTTCCAAGAGCAGCTTCATGAAAAGGTGCATTGTACTTTAAAAGTAGTCAGAAATCAGGAAAGAAGATTTAGTCAGAGTAGCAGGGGGATAGAGGTGATCTGCATCTTTCTCAATACTACCCTTCCCAAAGGCAAATCAGCACAACTGAAAAAACTGTGCACCACCTGGTTTTTATATTAATATTGTTGTTCATGCCATTCTGTAGCTGTGAGCTCACCAAGGTCTGCACAGCTCCCTGATACCTGAGGCCCGACCCCTCTGCAGAAGTTTTGCTCTGCCGTTCCAACAGGATGAATATGAGTGTGCAGAAGAGACTGCAGTGTCTTGCTGCCAGTGGATGTGAGGTTTCTGCATTGCTTTCCTGGGAATCAATGAGATTCATGCTGGAGGGTAGAGGGGACTTCGTTGCAAGCACTGGGTTATGCTGCCAGACAATGCTGTGGAGACAGCAATCCATGATCTTGGGGCTGCAGGGGAGAAGATCCCTGAGCATTGCAGCTTCTGACAAGCATTTTACAGCTACACTGGGCAGTGAAAACTGCTTAATCCTGCTACAAGTGGCATTATTACAGGTCCAGTTATCTCTGTTCCTTTGGATTTAACTTTTTGCCATATCACTGCGTGGTTTGTTACTTGAGGTGGGCCCCAGGATTGTAGAAAAGAATACTTTCCCACTTTCCAATACTTTCCCAGATGGGATGTCTGTTGTTAATTTTGGATGTTGTAAAATCTTTCTTCCTCACCATTCCTGTCGCTCTTACAAAAATCTTTTTTGGGGGAGAAGGGGAATCCAGTACGAAGACAATTTGTACTGTAAACTGTGGCACTAAGGAAGCTGTGAACACAGCAAAAACCTGCCTCCCTTCCCCTGTAGTCTTGAAGGGCTCTCCCACAGTATATCCAGTACTCTTTTCACACTCCTTGGAGCTGAACCCTATGTATCCATTACGCTCTCCTCCCCCTATCACTTTAGTATCCTTGAGTGTTTCACAGAGGGTTGCAAGGCATCAGATGTTACAGGATCCTCTGGGTATGAAGGAAAGAGCTTCTGGGAGATGCTGTGGGTGTCCTTGCTGTGCAGACATGACAAGACTCTTGTCCTGCTCTCCTTCCATCTTTGGATTTCCAGAAATTTATGAGAATCTGATATCTTTTCAAGTCCTATCACCTTTGTCAAAACATAGTTCAGACTAGCATAAAAGTTCAAAACTGGGAAGAGAGGCAAATGCACAGAGAGCATTATTCAAGCCTATTCCTCTGCAGAACTCAAGCTTGCAATGCTGAATTTGCAGAATAACTGGTGTTACATTTGTGGATAAGGGGTTCGGTTAGCCATTAACAGGGGAATGGGGGTTCATGTTCTTCCACCCAGGTTATTTTCTCAGCTGTGAATGTTGTCTCTGCCTCTCAGGGACTGCTCTCAAATGATTGCAGACAGCAGCACTGTGCAGAGCCCTTGGAAAGAACTCGTGAGGTTGCAATAGGGCTCCCCCTGGCATTTTTCCAGTTTTGTTTCTGCAAAACTGGGCACCTATGAAATTTCCATTACATCAATATAGTAGTTGTTGCAGAAAAACACAGATCATTCAGCAGTGTTACAGAATTTGTTTGCACTGCCTTTTTTTTTTTTTTTATTTTTGAGTTGAGTTGAGTTGAGTTCAGTTGAGTTGAAAAAATAAGCATGCTGCATGGAAAGGGTGAACATATACCCAGGAAATAGTTTGCTGATAACATAGGAGCCTTCATGTCTGCTGGGTGGTGCCTTAAGTTTTCTTAACAAAGAAGTGAGTGTTAGTTCTTCAAATAAAAGTTACTTTTTGCACTCACATAACTGAGGCTGAGAATTTCCAAGATGAAAAATTTGGCCTCTTATTTGTTTTTCTTTTTTTTTTTAATTTTTTTAAATGGAACATAATTTGAGTGGGATCTCCTCTCCCTCCAGCAAACCCCTACCCCCCACATTGCCCTCCCCATCTTACAGTATCCCAAAAAGTCTTTTAGTACTGTGAGGAAAGGAAACAGAAATGGCTTTGCATTATGAACTGAACAGAGATTAAGTTATTGGAGGACTTGAAATAGCTCTTTCTCAACTTCCATTCCCATGAGGTTATCCACATAAAGTTGCTGTTTAGTACAGGGTCAGTGTGATGAAATTTATTTGTTGAGTCTCTTCAGTGCCAAAGCTTTTGCCAACAATCTGATTTACCTGATAGTAGTACTATTTCAAAAATGTCCAGTCAGTAACAGAAATGCAGTATCTGTAGAGTTTCGACGACGGCAGTAGTAAGTGGAATCAGAGCAAAGAAATCAAAACAAAAGATGTCTCTCCTTTTAATAAAATAAATGCATATAATGATTATTTAGACCATTCACAAGCTATGAAAAAGTAGACATTACTTTTTCATTTCTCGTACCACCCCTTCCCCTAAGCATGTGGAATCTTCTTTAAATGACTCCATCAGTGGACCATATTGGATATGCTTGTGTCAGCTGCTATATAAAATAATTAACTCCTAGCTGTCCCTTTCAGATAAAAGTTAATTGCAAGGGGGGGGTACAGGACCAAAGTGTTAAGACAGCATGGACTGTGGATTTTGCATATGGTGTCCATTTTTTCCCTTTTGCTTTATTACATTTAAAGAGTTCTCTGCCTAACCATTTGTTATACTAAAAAACCTTCAGTACTCTGTATCTACATAAATTATACATAAAATAAAGGCTTAGGAAATGAAATCTTGGCATGTTAAGTACATATGTTGTAAAACTATATATGCTTTTATTTAGTCTCCAAACTGCAAGGGAGTGTTGTCTTTCATTTTGTTTTTCTAAACCTTTCATTACCAACATCAAATGAAATTATTATAATCTTTCCTTTGTTTAGTCATCTGTGAAATGAGTTTATGGCAATGGTTTCCTCTAAGTCAGTACCACATCAAAACCCCAGAGTGTATGGGAGTAGTGCGTCTGTGTTAACTATGGGCAATTCAATTTCCCATTTTGCACTTTATAGGGAATATATATATACAGGTATAGGAATACCACAAGAAGCTTTCCACTCAGCAGCCTGCCTTTATATTGTTGAAGAGTAGCATGAAACCTTGAGAAAAGTCCATCATACCCGTGCCCATCTCTGAAGCTTGGAGTGGATCAACTTGAGATGACTAAAACCATCCTTTTCAAAAGCCTCACTGCTCTGACCTGGTGTCCTACTGCACACTCTAAGGTAATGTGATTTGACCATCATGCTTTCTTGCTTACATGTAAATATTAGCCAAAATTATTAAAAAAAAAAAAAAAAAAAAAGCAAACAACCAAAGAAAAAGGTTAACAAATTGCTTCTATGTTCGCAGTTACATAAAATAGGGAATTTACAATGCAGAGGCCTGTTTTTATATGTTGCATTGCAAAATAAATATCTGGCAGGAAGAAAAGTTAGCCATCTGTAGTTTCAAATTTCTATATGCCCAGCATAGCATACCAGCTGCTAACATTATTGCTCACCTCAGCTGGTCAATGTGCTCTGACCTATTCAGAGGGTGTGTTTTACCTGTTGGTTCTCCTTCACACCAAGGGCTGCTTCTTCATGACTGCCTGTTGCATCCAGGCTGCTGCAGCAATCCTGCAAGACAGAGACATCCTTCTGTAGGAGGCTGTAGGAGACATCCTTCTCACAGCCATAGCAAGGAATATAATTGTATTTATTAAATCTTAGGGTTAACCCTCACTTGATGAGCATGGATCCTGCCTGGTAGGCATGCTTTTCCCCTTTTCCCCTGGTCCTCAGGTTTAGGCTATAGGAGATTCTCTTATATTTAAAGATTGCAGAATGGTCATGGAAGCTTTTTTGGTCTGAGATGATGTTGTCTAAATATAATAAAAAACACTTTCAACTGCCAGTACTTCTTGGAAAGAGCAACTCTCTGGCAGGAATTTTTCAGGCTCAAGCAAGGTAGGCTCTAGTTTAAGGAAAGCAGGCTCATGAAGGCAAAGTCACAGTAGTAATGGGTTGCTCTCTGTCTTTATTGAAGGACATAGGGCTGTGCAAGAGACGGAGCTCCGTGGTCTTGGGTAGCCGTATTTCCCAAGCTACTGGTATATCCTAGTTAGTGCCTTGAGATATTTTGGCCCTGATTTTTTCTTCAGCCACAGAATGGCGAAATTTGGTGTTGCCTATATGGCTGAGAAGCTTGAAGCTTCTCTTTTGTAAGGCTGCACACGTTCAGACAGCAGATTTTGAAAACAAGGTGGAGAATGTGTCAAGTGCCTGCAAGGTGTACTGTAACTTTGTTTAAGACAGGTTAGGATTGAGGGTGGGCCTCGTAGTCATGGTTCATGCCTGGACTGCTTGTCATAGTAGCAGTATGAGGAACATGTACAGTGTTGTTGGTATTATTTTAGGAATTTAATCAAGGGCCATATGCTGACTCAGTCACAAGGGGATGATACAAATCTCTTCTGAGTTCTGCTCTCACAGAACTTGTTCTCACTCTTTCCTCCTAGCCTATATTCTTTTTTTATGCTAACCACTGAACTCTGATTGTATTCTAAATGATTTTTTTCTCTTTCTGTGATGTGTTGATTGTCCCATTCTTTGTGTGTTCTTCTGATTGCAATTAGAAACCAGTAACACTTAAGCTAGTGGTGTCAGAGGATTTGAAAAATCTGCATGATGAATTAATTTACACATCCTTTATTCAGATAAAGAGCTGTCAAGTGCCAAAATGAAAAAAAAAAAAAATTAAAAATCAGTATTTCAGGGAATTTCAGTCTTTCAGGTTTCTGTATTTTAACAATTAACGTTAGAGCAAGACAGCAGTAAATGATTATAAATCTTCAGTTTGACAGTCTTGATATGGACACTGGTAGTTCAAATGCATGTCATCCAACCCTTCACCCCTTTGTCTTAATGATAGACTGCTTGGTATTTTCTCCTAAAGCTTTATTTATCCTATTGTGTGTTAAGTTCCCCGTGCCAAATTCTCTAGGTCTGTTTTCATAATTTACATTATAAGATAAACAGTATTTGTCTGCTGAGGAAGGTTAAATTGCTTGCCACTTGCTTTATGTTTAATCTGTTGCTTCAAATAAGATAGAGCAGATACAGCACATGAATAATATAAAAATTTATTTTTTTGGAAATCTTATTGATAGAGTTTTAAAACAAGAAAACATTAATTAGTCTTGAGCAAAGGCTATTGATTTTAACTATTTAGTTCCCCAGCTTCTACTGTCCTTCTTGTAAAGGCTTCTGCAAACAAACAGGCCCATGTTGATCAGCATCCTAGGCTTGTGCTGAGCCAGTGTTCCAGTCCAGTATAAGGTGAAGCATGTTGGAGAGGCTGGGGATTTCCTGGTGAGCACCCTTGCCTGCTCTGCACGATGAAACCCAGGGAAACAGCGATAGACCTGAGGCAGCCCTGGGCAGTATAGGGGAAAAGGTGATCTCTTCTGTAACTTGTCTGTAGGCTTCCAAGACAGCCCAGGCACAAATAAGCTGGCACCATGGGGCCAGGTATACTTGTGGATTCACAGCCATCCCACCTGTGGTGGCAGGAGGTCAGCAGCTACTGATTCCTGGACCTGCTCCAGCTTCTCAGCTTCTTCCAAGGCTGACAGAGAGCAGCCGCTGTCTCGCTACGGGGAATGAGGATCCATGCCGAACCAGTGCTGCCTTAGAGAGCTGGACAGAGAGGCCATACAGGGCAAATCTTTAGAGTCTGAAAGATGAGCTGAGGCTGTTGTCAGACAGGTTGTTCTTTGGTGGCTTTGGGGTTGTGTTCATATTCTGTAGAGGGGGAAAGACAGAGACAGTGTACACCACCAGATGGATAAGCATTAGTATTAAACAACAGCTGGAGTATGTTTCTCAGAAGAGATTTGACCTCTGTGAAACTGCAGCCCTCCAGAAGGGAAAGTGTGAGGTGGAGGGTGGCTTGTTACGTTATACTTCAGTGCACTTTGATGGGCAGCAAACTAGTGTGGAGAACTGTGCCACTAATATGCAAAAGAGCAATAAGCTGGAAAAACAGATGTAGATAACTCTTAAACAATTGTGTTCCTCCCCTCTACATGCCCTCACAGCCCACCTCCCTGCATTCTCGAGCACCTCCCCAGAATGATACTACATTTTAAAAAATGTTGAATACTTCAAGTCCAGCTATTATGGTGTGACGTTTCTCATATGAATGGGCTAAAGAGTTTTGTATCCAGTACAAAAGAAACACAAGAAACACATGGAATTTTGTATTCGCAGGAGAGCATATAACATAATTTGGATTTTTCAGGTTTCATAAAACTGATGCACAGGATTAGTTCAGGAGGATATTGTGCACTTTTCCTGTTGAAAGGTTTGACGTGAGTACTAGGATGAAGAGAAAATTGGGCAATGGAACAGGATGAGAATTTGAAAACTAGAAAGTAACATGTTGGGTTATTCATGGCAGAACCAAACAAATGGAAGTTACCAACTCCAAGTACAGCAATGAAGGGCTAAATTTCATTAAAAACAAAACAAACCAAAAAACCTCCATGCAGCTGTCTGTTGATAATTGATCATTTCAAGACTGCAGTTTCAAAATATTTAAGAGAGCTTTGCCCTTGTCCTGGCAAAAATCAGGTTTTTACTTCATTAGTATATATCTCACACTGATTTATTGCATTGCAATTGTTGTAGCTTGGCATGTATGTAGCTGAAGGCTATGTTTAGAATTATAGTGTTTAAATTTTTTTGTTTTAATTAATTTTATGTTAAAATCATTTAGAGCTACTTGGCCCAGATACCTTCACAATAGAAGATTTTATTTGTCTGTGTGATATTTCCTGGTAAATGAATAATTAGATAAATAAACAACAACAGGAAAAACAAAAAGAAAAAAATACAAAAAAGAAAAACAAACAAACCAACCCCCTCCCCCCCCGCAAAAAAAAAAACCAAAACCAAAAAACCTGACAAACACCAGGCAAGCTTTCATAGTGGCATTCCTTTCTAAGTTATCATCATCATCAGACATCCCCTCAAGTCCTGCCATGGTATTGTTGATTTTGTATTATGAGAACAAGACAAGTGCCTGGAGGTGCTGCAGATAGCATAACTGGATTAATGAAGCCTGTGAATTGTGGCAGCAATTTCCATTAAAATTTTTTAATTACCACATGGATCATGCCAAGAAACTATTGCAAAATATGGATATTTTGATTTGTTTCATGTCTCCAGGGTGTGTTGTAAAATGGGAATCTGGGACTATTACCTTTAAAAAAGAGTAACTGCCATAGACAGACTAACACATGATGCTTGCAGTGCCAGTGATATTCTGCTACGTCAAGAAAAATGACTGGTGAGCCAAACAGTCCCTTTTTTTTTAGCAGATAGAGGGACTTTTTTCTCATTTGCTAATTTCCTTCTCCCACAGAAGCCCCTTTTTGGCATATTCGTTTTAGTGAGATGCAGCTATCTTCTGAGATGTCCCATGTCCCAGTGCCTTACTTTATAAGGGAGGTATAAATACATGAGACTTTCAAGGGGAGGTAGACTCCACCCTGAACTGAAGAAACATGCATATCAGCAGGAAGGCAGCTGAGATTTCCCAGAAACCAAACCCCGTGTGTTGTCTCTTCCTCCACTGTATTGTCATGGGCAAATACAGCTGGGAAGCTGAGGTATTTTTTTAAATTGCATCTTTAAAACTTCTAATGTTCAAAACAGACTACATGGAGACATCTGCTTGCTTACCATTCAATGAGTCATGACTCGGTGTTGTTTTGGTTTTTCCAGTGTGAGAATTTTGATTTATCAAGATTGTTGACTCTGTCACAGGACATAAAAATTACCAAGGATACAGATTTAAGGATTATTTTGTCAGGGTTTTGTCATTTAGCTGTAGATTGGGTCCTGTTAAAAGGTTTTAAATGCTTCACATCTGCTGTACCACAGCAGAGAAAAACAGAGCTTTGTCTGGAGTTTAAAGTGTGGTTACAGTCAAAAAAGTGACTGTGAAAATGACATATTCTTAGTCAACAGATCTGTTCCCTATGTGTATTACCACTTTCATATGCATGCTTGACTTGTGAGAGTAAGTCTGTCATTACATTTCAATCCCTTTGCCCATGGAGTGCCTGCAGGCCTATGGGGAGCAAACTATGCACATCACAAATGGATTCCTGAGTGGAATCCCAGCATCAAAATCTTTTGCCATAGAGAGGGTGCATGAGACAACCTAACTTTCAGAGACATGGCTGACGGCATAATACTGGTTAACCTTGCTTCCGTTTCCATTCCCCCTCACATGTCTAAAAAGAAACAGACCAAAACAAACCTCAGCCCAAAACCAAGCACACGTACTATCTTTTTGGTTTCAAACCAAATAAATTTGATCTGGAAGTCATTTAGAAACAGTAAACATGACATATTTACAGAGTGATATATTCAGAAAATGACCGCACTTAAATAAAATAAGTTCAAAGACAGTAATCAAAACCAAATATGGTCAGTCCATCTTCCAAAAAAAAAAAAAAACCAAAACCCCAGCAAAAACACCCAAAAAACCTCAAAAAACCCCTGAAACTAGCATTTCTTGAGTTGGATTGATACTTGTATATGAGTGGTAGCGAGCAAATGATAAACTGGTAGGATTTGAAGTAGAAAAATTAGCATCAGAAGAACAAAAACTTAGGTGAACGAAAAGCCTGAGGCAAAATTTAGGTATTGGCTTTCATTGTTTATGTTATTACTGTTCTAGAAAAACTAAGCAGAGTTCTTCTCCTCCTTGGACTGCTTTAAGAGTTTGTAACACAGTAGTGAGCAAATCACTGCCATAATTCCATCCTAGCACTTTTCCTCTGCTACAAGTGGCCAGCCCAGCTGAGACTGCAGACTCATTTTTCATAAGTAATTTTTCTCATCTGCATACTCCTGAGCTTCTCTGTCTCACGGGGTGAGTGGGCATGGGTTTCTGCAATCCCAGAGGCAAGTAGATGTGCTCTAGTTTGTGCTGTCTGCAATTACCGATGTCAGGTAACATTTTAGTCCCTCACATTCTTGCAAACTGTGAACTGTATGAGAGGTGACGTGTAGGAGGGTGAAAATTATATCTCTGGAACTTTCCAAGTGAATTTCCACATGTGGAAAGGCTGAAAGAAGCTGTAAATTAGAGAGGCTTATATTCACTTAAGCCCTTTAAACTTTCTTCTGAATCCATTTCTATATCCTATTAGGTGACCAAATTTAAAAGCCTCTTTTCTATGCTGACATGTTACTAGTTTATCAACTTGTGTATTTTGAAGTGAGTGGGGAAGAAGGAAGAGAATAACAATTTTGATTAATAACTTTCATCTTTCTTGCTTTAGGAATTATTACTCTTCAGCTGCTATGTGTTCTTTCCTACAATATTTCACTTGCACTTGTTCTGTTTTCTTCCTGTGATGGAAGTCTCAGTGGAAAGTACTATGTCATGTAAATAATATACACATGACAGTCTATTATTTTCTGAGGTTATTAATCCCCGTAGAGTTGAGAGCTTTCTGGTTTGCCTTAATGTAAAATCCATAAGCATGTTCCCACACAGAAAAACCTTCAAACTTGTATTTCAAAAAGCTTCAAAAAGGTCTTTTGTGAGACTTCCTGAGAAATTTTAAGAAAGTTAAAAACCTGCTGATAAACTTTGAGATGCAGATTAGGATTCAGACAGGCTTCACTTCTAGCTCAGCATAACTACTCATAGATATTTAAAAATACTAAAGCCCCTGCTGTTTCTAAGTTTGGTGTGCATTAATGAAGCCTTGAAGATATCAGTTTTAATTGCAGATGGCACCAAACAAGTTGTCCCTCTCAGGAACAGTGAAATATTAATGTAGGAACTTGGAATCAAGCCATCATGGAGTACAAAAGAGGTGTTCCCAAGGCCTCATATCTATACATAAGTAATATCTAATTCCTGCCTCCTTTACTATGTATCCTTACTGAATTCTTCACAAAGTTGCTAAGTTAAAAATGCATGTGTGCTTGTACAGAGATTTTTCTTGAGTTGGAATTTTCCTGAGAGAAGGTCTAAGTTACACCTATTTTATTGTAAATGCACAAAATCAGAGTTTCAAACTGTTGTAATTAGACAAAATCAAAATTAATTGAGATCCTCTTGCTGGAGACTATTTTCACCCCAGGTTTCTACTTTCTAGCTGCATCTAGAAAGTCTTGGTGTTCTAAAATGGAAAAGAGCCTTTTTTTTTTTTCCTGAGGTGGAATTTTCCTCTTTTCCTATACTTCCTCTCCCTTTATTTTTACAATCACTGAACTGTTCACCCTTAAAAAAAAATTAAATGTAATCACCTGCAGCCAGAGGCTCAGAAAATATACTCCTAGTGATAGCTGTCTGAGGAATCTATCATTGTCTGGAAGCAAGAGCTGTGCTATTGACTTCTGTTATCATTTTTGAAGCAGTTCCTTTTTCTGCAGGATCTATACTTTAAGAATCATAAAGTTTGTAACAACCATTATTAGATAAAGATTACAGTATCTCCCTGAAGGAAATAACTCAGGAGAAGTAAAACAAAAAGCCTGTAAAGCAGAAAACTGAACAGCCCATTTAAAGGACACTTGGAAAAAAAGAAAACAAAATTACTTGCATAAAGGTTGAATTGAAAGAACCAGTAAATATGCAGGCTGTGACATATTTTTACTTCAAATACATGTGATGCCCCATAATCTCTTAATAATTATTTGGCAAGAAAATAGTTGGTTATCAAAAGGCCTGGATTGCCCTCTGTCTCTCCTGTCCCATGCATCTCCAAGCTGTAAAATCCTTGCAGTGAGGGAGGTAAGGCAAAGTGGTGCAAAACCTAGGGTGTTCTCTTTGGAGGTCAGCAGGCTCATCCTATTAACCCCAAAGAAGTGGTTAATACAGACAGTGAAATAGGCTCCAGTGACTCACAGCAATTCTCCTGTTTCCCTGCTGGCTGTTCCTGAGGCAGTGGCAGTCTCTCTTGCCATGTTCTTCTGTGTCCAGCACACAGGTAAACCAGCTCAGGGCTATGGAAGCGTCACAACTTGACAGCCTGTTCTGAACACACCAAGCAATCTCATCAATACCTCATTTATACCATACTGAATTCAACTTGAGAAAATAAGTTGGGAAGCTGAGCAACAAACACATTTTCAAGACTACTGAATCGAAGGGCAAATGCCTGAGTACAGGAAGCATCACAGAAATAACAGTGAGAAAGTCATGTCCAAGCTGCTGGAAGTGATCTTTGTAAACACTGAACCTTTCATCCCTGTGTTTTACAAAGATCACACAGAAGCCAACACCACAGTGACTCTTAAAAACCAATTACATGTGTGGTTTACCTCCCAAGGTCTTCCCCAGTATTATTATCTCTAACAAAGGGGCCAGTTTTATAAAAACACTCAGTGTTGGCTAAACCACTTCAATGCCATTAAGAAAAGTGTCTTCCTCCCTGGATTACAATCTAAATGTTTTGACTATTTATTTATTTTTATTAAAATTGTAGTAAAATTATAAATGGTCCTTATAGTACTAGTAGCTCCTATGCATAAATTGTGTGCCATTAGCTGTAAACAAAACAAAAGAAAATTTTTTAAAAGTTTAATAAGAGTATTCACAGTTCATAACAATCAGGCTTTTAAATGTGGTGTCATTTCAGTTTTGTTAAGTTTCGGCTTTTTTTTGCTTTCACATTTTAACGTCTCCAATGAGGAGGAAGTTGGTGCTGAAAATACTGGCATCAACACCTGCTCTAAGTGTAAATTCCCTGCTCCTGGACATGTGTTCACATTTCTATTGGCAGAAACAGTATGAATTCTTCACTGACCTGGAATTTTGCAATTTTCTTCTTCTTAGCAGCATGAGATCTTCAGGAAAGTCCCGCTGGGGAATACTTTTCAATGTTCTTCCCTCCTTTTTCTACTTCTGACACCATCTGGTAAATTGAATTTTGGTAAATTGCATAGCCACTCCTGTCATACTCTTACTTCATACTCTCAATTTTTTCATTCTGGCATTCCTGTACTCAGTGCTCTCCAATGCTCATGCAAGCAGACTGGAATTATTCTTTTTTATTGGGTTACTAAGCACACTACTGAGGATGTTTACTAAGGAAGGAAAGCCTGATATGAACCTGATAGATTAATAGAGGACTGGTCCCAGATTTTTTGAGAGTCTGGAGGGGTTTATATTCTAGAATTTCATCTCTGGTGAATAATGCACTGAACTTTGATTGATTCCTGCACAGTGTCTTTGACTGATGAAAGGGACTCTTCTCAAAGAAAAGCAGCCATCAAAAGTTTCATATGTATGTGCAAATGGCCTCAGGATGGTTGCAGTGAGACTTCAGATCCTGCCCTGGTTCCATGCTGACCTCCAATTAAATGTTTTACCAAATAGATTCAGCGAGTTACATCCTGATTAATATTCCTTATCTCAGACTGTATCTGAAACAGGTTTTGAGTAATACAGAGAAAAAGTCCAGTCTAGTTCTCAAGTAACATTGAAATCTGTTACTCTTGAGTTAAAACAAATTCATGGAAAGCTAACTTGTGGACTTACAGAGGATACCTTTTTATTTAACTGGATAGAAAGAAGTAACCTTTTAGTCACACTTAGGTTTTTTTTCTATATGAGAGACAAAGGTTTAATAAATGTGTTCATCTCCACTGTGTTACAGCTGGGTACCTTTAAGACTGTGGTCATGTATTATAGCCTCTTCTGATACATCCCCTTACTGGTTTAGATATCTAATTTTTATTTTAGATTCCTTATCCTTGTAAAGAGACAGGAATTAAGTAACTGGTATGTCTGCACGGATCTGCATGTCAGTATGTCTGCATGTCTTTGGATCTCTTTGCTTTCTGCTCTTCTCCATCCTTCACTCTTCCTGCCACAAATTTTGTCATTTAACTTATGGTCATGTTCAGCCAGGCTTGGCAGGCAAATAGATATCTCATAGATGGGTCTGTCTGAGCAGATTTCTCGGGGTGATCAGTTGATTTGGGTAGTGAGCTCTGAAGGAAGGTGCAGTAAGGATGAAGCAGGAACAACAGGTGGTGTGCCCTCTTGTCTGACAAGGCTTTCAGACCCCACTTCCTCTCTAGATAAGTGACACGCTCTCTCTGGTGGATAAGAGACACCATCTAGGGTGTTGGTGACAAAATGGGAGGGAAGTGGGTTAATGCAAGAGGAAATTCTTCATGAGGCAAAAGGGACAATATGTAAGGATACAGGTTTCATTAGTTCAGCTGTACCAGAATGACTTTGAAGTACCTCTAAAATTGACATAGGTCCTAAGTTCTTCAAAGAATTCCTTTTTTCCCCCCAAGATATTCTACTGCTGGTTTTGTTTTTGTGCACAGATACCTTTCTTTTAGTTAATTTTCCTTTACCCATATGAAGGCTATTAACACAATCAAATACTTTGATTCAGTAGTTCCATCTGAGAGGCATGTATTTTTTTCAACAAGAAAAACAGTAGAATTCAAAACAGATCAGTTCTTCAGGATTACATTTTTAAAAGATACTGTGCTTTTGATTTTATGAATGAAAGACACATGCTAAAATGACATTTTAAAAGCAGCTAGTGTAAAGTTTGGGAAACAATTCAGGACAACGATTTGGGAAAATAACATTAATCTGTAAGCAAGCCATTTTCACCATATACCAGTGTCTTTCAATGTGTGAAAATCCAAGAGGTAACACATGCACTGGGATTTACGGAAACACTCCCCTTTCTGGTAATATCACAAGAAAAAACAAAACAAAATCATGTAGCACCATTAGTCATGTGATGTCAGGAGTGGTGCCATATGTCATCTTAGGAAGAGCTGCCAGTCAGTAATTGCAACCTATTATTTTTGTTTAAAATTATTTAAACTCATTCCCTACAGACAGAAGTCTTCACAATGTATTGTTACTACTTTGTTTTTTCTAGATGTTTTTATTCTTCAAACCTAAAATATAATGATAAGATTTTCACCCAAATTTTCATGATTCTGTTCTACTTGAGTTAATGATTTTACATTCTGGATGTGACATAGTTACTGTCAGTTGTGAACATGAATCTTGTACAGATGAGCAGTTAATCATCCCTTGAATGGCTGGACTGATGGAGTAATGTGTAAAAAGTCCGAAGTCTGGTGTACAATTTGCTGCAGAAATTTGTTTCGCCATCTGAACCTTTCAGAACCTCCTGTCATTTCTAGTGATGATAAAATGGTGCATTTTTGCTGCTTTCCTTTTTGGAGGAAGTCTTTATGATTTTCTATACTTGTATGTTATGAAGTATTTTATGCTGTGAATTATTTTTTTTAATACCTCAAAGTGCATATTTGCTATATTTCCTAATTTAGCCATGGTAAAAGTTACTTAACTTGTTAGAAAAGAAACTCCCTGCCTGCAAGTGACTTTTTATTTACTGTCTGATTGTACTAATCTTAAGATTCAGTTCTGACTATACCTACGAATCTCAGTCTTCTAATTTGCAACCAGAAAACAGCCTAAGTTTTAAAAATAGACTAGTTATGTAAAGATGGGTCATACTTGGGATACACAGTTCAAAGCATTTTCAGAGAAGCAGGATTTTGGAAGGTATTGTCCCTTAGGAATTTTCCATCCTCTTCAAGCATAAGACACTAGCTGTTTTTGAAAATTAAACCAATGGTCCCAACTGCAGCTGGAGGCGAACTTCCCAAAAATTTCACAAGGAGCTTGTACTTGTGCAGTTGTTTTTTTTTTTTTTTTGCTGGATGCAATAGGATCAGGATATTCTGTCTCCTCATAAGCATCTAAGCATTGGAACTTTTTCCAAAGTAAGGTATGAATTCCAAGCTTTTTTTTTTAAATTATTTTTATATGAGGGGATTGAGAGATGAGACTGCAAGGAAAAAAAAATGGCACCATTGATAAATAGTAACTTTTGGAGCAGATATGTCATCCTTATTGATGAAGTCCTATTTTAATGTAGTGGAGTGCTGTTTTATTCTGTGCAGTGATTGTATGGTGTTGATTCAGTCCCTGTGTCCACTTGAGTTTGATGCTAATTGGCTGTAATTGCATAATTTACAGATGATTACTGAGAAATCCTCTACTGGTCTAGCAAAGACCTTCTGCATTTCTGGGCTCTGTAGTATCAGGCCATCATTCTTGTGGTCCTCAGTCTTTCACAATCACATTAGTTTGGCAAATGTCCAAAAACATATTTAGTCATGAACTCATTACTGATACAACAGGCAACACAGGGCATGAAACACAATGCTGCCCGCAGCATTCCTCAATAATGTGTTCTGGAATGCTTATCTTAGATTCCAACTTGTTATTACTTTGGCACACTTAAATAAATGGACTTGTCAACAAATAACAATCAGGAGCAACAGGCAATGTTTCATTCAAGTTATGTCATTGCCCTTCAGATTTCATCGTCCATATGTGAAATGCATTTTGTTCTTGGGAAATAAGAAACATGGGGAAAAACCAATGAATTTTTGTTAGTGTTTGACAGTAATTCATGTGTTTGATGAGTAAAGGAGGCAGTGATACCAACCTAACACAGCAGCATTGTGGTAGCCAGGACCATTAGCTTCTACTCCATACATTACCAATGAGTCAGCGCTTCATTTATCCAAACTGCAGCTTGCCACCAAGAGAATCCTGTGACCCCAGTTCTTCTGCAAAACCAGCAAGAGGTAGCCATCCAGAATTTTAGAGGCAGAATTTAAGAAGCAGTCATAAAAAGTATACTAATGGTGTCTCTGTGCTTCCTTGCATCCTTTTCTAAGTTATAGGGAAAAAAATCTTCATTTTTGTAAGCATTTTGGAACCTGCTTTATTCCAAGTTACTGGAATGCATGTCAATTATAAGGACCAGTATGTTCTTCACATCTATTGTGAAACAAGTAGAGTACCGAAAGAAAGCTGATTTCCTTTTTCACATGGTTTAGAGATTTAAAGATTTTGGTGAGATTAACAGTCTGAGATTTAAAGTGAGCCTTCACAATATTTCATGCTTTAGGAAGTACTGTTGCAGTCATAGGATCTGTGTGTGTGGGAAGAGCATGGGAAGGGGTGTGTGCATAACTGAGGGCCTTCTGGAAAGGGCAAGAGCAGTTCTTTCTTGGTTTACACTATATTAAAGAATACAGTGTGGTTTTAGGGTTTCTTTTAAAATACGTATAAGTACTTCTACCCTGGGCACTGGGAAAGGCATCTAGAAGACATTGAAAATGGTACAGTCAAAGAGAAGGCATAAGTGGGCAGTAGGTAAGGCAGAGGCAGTACTGCTGATCATGAGTGGTGTGGAGTATCATCAGTTATAAGACAAACCTATAAAATGGGCAATCTGTGATCTATGACACTTTTTCTCTTACTAGAAGTTACCTCCAAGTGCAAAAAATACTAGAAGCAAGAACTGTTCTGGTATATCCAGATAGATGCTATATCGTGATACATCCAAATACACTCTTCCAAAAGAAAAGGCAGTGTAGTTAAAGATTTTATCGTTATCATGGTACTATTGCTATGCAGCAAGGCAGTCACTTTCTTTGTCTTGTATTTTAAGTGTTCCTGCATTGCTATACTTCCCTTACTTGAGCCTTTGCTTCCAAGTGATAGCAATTTTCCACTGAATCTCTTTTTATGGACAGTCCACTGCTGAAAGGAAGATTGACATTTTCAGCTATGCTGGGTTTCCCATTGTAACAGCCTACTGTTTCCATAGAAATCCTTCAAAGTGTTTTAATAGAACATGATTTAAAAAGGAGTTTTGTTGACACACTTATTCTGCCAGGTTTTTAACAACTTGATTAATGTCTCCTCAATATTCACTTCTTTTAAAAAACAAATGCAAAAATGTAGAAAACATACATGCTTCTGCCACAGCACTTTCACTGTCAATTTCCAGGACCCTTGAATTTGTTTCTCCTTTCTCTTTTTTTCCTCCCCATCACCCCTCAACCTTATCATAATTTTGTCCCTGAAAGCCCTTTTCTACATAAAATTAGCACTAAAAATCTACAGTGGTGACAAAACCCCCTTAAATCAGACACTGAGCATTTTATGATTCATCAGAAACTATGTCTCTGAATCAAGTTGCTTACTAAATGGTGGCTGCATCATGGTCAGAGCAAGATGTGAGTAACCCGTGCCACGCATTGTCAGAACTTTTGGAGCCCGTTGGAGATACCCACGTTGAGCTGAATACATTTTGTTTTAAGGGGGTGTTGATTTAAATGTTGGATGATTCACTGCCTCCTGCTGTCTCCTGCAGTGTGGGCATAATAGTCGCACATTTGAATGCAATGCTTTTTAATTGCTTTCATTTAATGTCCATCCTCCTCATCTATGTCACAGCATGATGCCAGTTACCTTGTGAAATGTTCCAGCTACTCCGTTCCACACTCACTCCTCTCCTTATCAGACTCCAGAGTTGTACTCCAAACTTCCTAGGAGTCATAATTCTAGCTTTCAGCCTAGCTGTTATTCCTGCAAGGTATTATTACATATAGCCATGTGAATCCTTCTCATGCCTCTCCTGCATTTGCTCTGTTCACATTAAAATAAGAATTAGTTGTCTCTAGTTGTTAAGGATGAACACAAATAGCTAATACTGGCAGTAACACATTAATTTGTTTTTAAATTAGATGTTCTGACATCTGGAAATGAGGTTTTGGTGAGTCTGATGATGGTCAAAAGACTTTTTATGTGGTCAGTTGATCTATTCGTTCATGACAGCAATAGAATTATTATGAGCCTAAGTGTTTGCTCATGAACCTGGAGGATGATTTGAATTCTAGCACAAAGTGAGTTCCCATTTTTTGTACCCGTTATGTAATTTCAAAGATTTCAAGCTAGCAATCTGCTAAGCAGAAATCCCTTAATCTGCCAGACCCTACAATGCCCTCACCCAGTGAAGCAAGAGTAGGCTCCGTAACTAAGCATCTATCTGTTTATTCATCTTAAAATGTCTTTCTCCTTTCTTACTGCCTCCAATTATTCTGTATTGTACACATTTTGAGATAAATTTCTGGGTGTTTCAGTATAGGTATTTAGTGTCTGTTCAGATGTCTTCTCTAGGTATTTTGCAAACACCTCAGACAGAAGGTTATATCTAAAATGGCACTAGATGGCTAAACTTAAGCACCTGAATCTCATCCCATACTACTTTTTAGTCAACGTTTACCTCACTAAACCCTCTATAAATCAGATAAATATAGGGCTCCTTAACTGCATCTTCAAATGACTTGTGGTAGGTAATAAGCTACCTCTGCTTCTTAGATTCCATTTCCATTGGAGTGAAAGAGACCCTTTTTATAGCTTGCATGTCACTGGATCACACTTCTTTGACTATCCTGTATTTTCAATGTTATCAGAATGAATTGGTGTGATTTGAACATATACCCTTTCTGTCTGTGGAGATTGGCTTCTGCCTATCAGTTGCTAAATTCTGTTCAGTGTACGTCAGAGACCAAAACTGCAGCTGACACCCGTGATGAGGAGTGTTCTGTGAATGCCCCTGGAAAGACAGGATTTTAATTTCTTACTGTCACTTGAGTAAAGTGTCACTACTGCCAGGGGACTTCCATAAGAGTAACCAGCCTACCAGATACCATGTAATCACTCTCTAAATAGCACCTTCATGGCACTCATTTGGGATTTTCTCCATATGTCTTGCTTTGAAGGCTCAGCAGGAGTGATTAAATATATGGACTGCTTCTTAGCTGCAGGTAAACTAAACAATTTATGAGGAAACTAAGTGAGAGAAAGCACAAAGTAGGAAAGCCTAAAAACGTGGAGGAAAATTAAGAGTGTAACACCAGCGGACAACACTGACAGCAGATGCAGATCTGAAAAAAGGCCAATCCATTGTGGTTTCTTAGCAAACCAGGCCAGAAAATTTATGGAGCCATTATGTTTAGAAAACCAGGGAGCAAATCAGTAGGTGAACGATAAGATATTGCACCTCCATTCCTGTTGGAGCAATTTTTTCCATTTAAATATTAAGCAATACAATCTTATCTTATACATGAACCCAAGCATGAATCCTTTTAAAGCTCTGATATCATAAACAAATGCTCAATGAATTGCAGCAAGTGAATGGTATTGTAATATGTAGAGGTTATAAGAGCTTGCAGAAACCGCCTTAGGGTCTTCTGTGTTGTCTTACAGTTATGCTTCTGCTAAAATTCTTTATTTAGGGGATAGAAACAGCTCATTAAATTAAATGCAGCTTCTTCAAGATGTGACAGAACATAATGAAGTTGATAGTGATTTGGATTAAGGAAATTTTGATACTGATATTTTTGCTCTGACTGTTGGCATATATTGAATGACTGGATAATTTCTTTGCAATGAATAATGGATAATTTTGTCTAGCATACTGTAACATTATGCAAATTCATCACGCACAGCAGCGGTACAAACTTTGCTCTTCCCTCTTTTTACATCTGGCCTGTGCTGAAATACAAAAAACTGAATTCAGAGAAGAGGAGTAGGGTTGTCCAGGGTTGCTAGGGTTTGTAACAGCTTTGCCATTAAGACCATGTTTAAATACAAAAGTTATATGACTTTTTGTCAGGTTTTCTGCATTCAGATCTGCATGGCATGCAAGCTTTGCCTGCCTTTTGTTATTTAAGCAAAATTAAGGTCATGTTTAGCACCAGTACACAAACTTGCTTCAGCTGAATGACAAGCACTGTGTTAGTTGAAGCCTAACATCTCCTATCTTCCTCACAGCCTGTGAATCTGAACATGCCATGAATTTTGCCATGCCTTGATTCATATTGCTGCAGAACTTATAAGAAGTATAATGCTTACCAGTGGCATCATTACTGAAAAGTGTTTTTATATTGGTGAAAACACACAGTAGCACTGTGGAGGATTGTTGAATATCAATCAATCTCCCAAAAATATTGAGAGTGGAGAGCATATTGGTTTATTTTTGTTGCCTCGGGAAAGATGATTTTGTACAATTTCAAATGAGCTATCCAGAAATGAGTAGAAAGAAAAAAAGCTTATCCCCAAAAAGCCTTCACATGAAAGCTGTAACTCAGAAGCTCTGAGGAATGTCAGTAGTGAGTATACTGTGAAAGAGGAAAATTTTCAGGCGTCTTCTCTCCTATTCACAATGTGGGAACTCAAGCTTAGTGGAAGCTATTCCCCACAGAAAGGGAGAAGAATGGATCCAGCCACTAACTGGGATAATTAGATCCTTTCCTACAGTACTTCATGGACTTACACATTTGACTGACCACATAAATGTTTCATCAAATATATAAAAATGGCTTTGTAAATTTGATGGTTAGATAAACCCTGCTGACTTTAAGCTAAAAGCAGGATGTGCATTTTCATATGTGAATTGCCACAAAGTTCTCTGAGGGTCTCACGTGGAACAGCTGCTTTCTGGAGTGTGCAGCACCCTGCCACAGAAATTCAAGTATGCACTGGAAGTGCGGCACCCTCAGATACAGACAGATAGGCGTGTTAAGTATTTCTGCTTTGTACAATGCTGAGAATGCTGATGCTACAGCTCTGTTAGCTGACTTGCAGTCTCAGCAGCTAGGAAGAATATAGAAAAGAAATCATCTGGAGAGGGAAGAAGAGAGAAGAAGATGGGAGCTGGGTAATTGTACTGTTTTCTGAAGGAATGGATACTTGTGTTTGCACAGAACAGGTAGATAGACCTGTCCTTGTGCTACCACTGCTTTCTTCGAGGATAGTCAGTTACTGCCAAGGATTTACTGGGTAATCAGGGGCCAAGGCTCTGGCTGCCAGGAGCTAAGTGGAAGGAAAAGGTTTGAGAATTGATCAGTAAACTTTGTTCTTGAGAGATTAAATAAATGAGAGCTGTTCATTGAATTGTAAGCCCTCCAGCCTCTCTGGGAATTACATGTGTCTCCTCCTACACAGTGCAATGCTAAAAGGGCTTCTCAGGAGGGGGAAAAGTCTGTCTCTTCAAAGTTCCCACATACATCCCCTCAAGGGATTTATTGCTTTCAGATGCTGTTTCTCATTCAATGTGTGTAATCGCACTCTTCAGCATGGCTCTGTCCTTTACTTGATAGGGTTCAGTTCTTGTCAAGCCTTGTATGTTACAAGGGGCCAAGACTGTTTTAGGAACCGTTTCTCTTGTGCTGAATCACAAGCTCTACATAAGCCTCAAAGGAGCACAGGAACTCTTTGGCTATGGCCTTTTAGGACTGCAAATCAGTTTCATACTCCTGTTACTGTATCTCTTTCTTTCTGAGATGCCTATAAAGTCATTGCTGTAAGGAGGATAACATGGTATAAAGAGCAGCATGAGGTACAGCAGATTATATTCTTCACATTTATTGTATGTTACTGCAGATGCATTAGCTTTCTGTACAATATGTTTTACTTGCACCTCCTTTTTTTGCTTTGCTTGCCCTGAAGTGGCTGATTTATGTGTTTTCAAACACTTGGTGTAAACAAATGAGTACATGAGACCTTTTGCAGTATTTGTGAAACCCCTCCCAAGTCCATCTGTCCTTTGCAGTTGTTCCAAGCCACAGAAAGGGGTGTGTACACGTGCTTGTGTGTGTATATGTAACTATATATATATAGCTTAATGATAATCAAACCTATACTTTTTCCATTAAATTGTACTTAAAAACACTCAGTTTCAAATACATCATGGTTTCAATACAGGATTGCTTTTTTACCTTTTCACTAAAAACTAAAAATAAAAAAGATTAAAAGCTGCACAGCGTGGTGAAGAAATCTGAAGTGGATGTCATGCAGAAAAGCACTGCTTTCTGAACTGAGTTAGCTATGAGAAAGAAAGGAAAATAAACAAGGACTGAAAATGGGCAGTACCTCCTTTCTCTTTTGCAGTAATTTGTGATGTCAGAATTTCTTCTTAATGTCCTATTCTTCTCATCCTCTTCCTCCAGATGTACCCCCCCACCCTAGCAAGAGGACATAAAGGAAAGTTTTTAGTTACATATAAATCAGAAAGTGAGAAAACTTCTCTTTATAGTATGGCAGTTAGATGTGTTTGGAAAATTGAAAAATTTATATTCAGATATTTCCTAGTCCCTTTGCGAAATCCATAATATGAATAGCAAAGCCTCTCCAATATTTTAAATATTTAAATCAGAGAGTTACAACTGTGCTGAAATGTTTATTGAAAACGCAGGCCATTTCCCCACTGAAATTTTACTGCCGATGAAAAGTATTGCCACTTTTTTTCATCAGACCTAATGCCATTTCATTTAAAACTAAATGAACAGCATATTAATGACTATTTGATGGATTGTTAAACATTATTTAATAGGTTATCTAGGCTGGTCAAGATTCTGAAGTTTTGGGGTCTTTGTGTGTGCGTGTGTGTGTGCATGTGTGTGTTTTTAGTAAGAAGATAATAAACCCCTCTTGAGGCCATGCTCTAATACAACTAGTGGCATTTTGGGGATAAGACCTGAGTATCATTTAAATTAATACCCATTTTTTCATTGTTGTGGATGAGATAACATGTCTAAATAAATTCTTCCACCACTAAGCTACGCTGTTCTGGTGTTTAATGTCATTCTGTGATTCTATGGTATTCCTGGTTCTTTATCGTCTAAGGGGTGCCATTTCAGTACTTTTACACAAATTCATGTGCAGTTTTATTTTCTGTATGTTCAAAGATGTGATGTGCAAGGGCTATGTGAGCCCCAGTTATGGACAGTAATTTAGGTTAGCTCCACTGAAGTATTCTAATGCATTTGTAGAAAGAGTTTCTTGATATTTCTTTATATCTGAATAGCATGCAATGAACTACAGCCAGTTTTCCCCCCAGATAAATGATGGAACTGCAAATAACAATTTCGGGAGCTGTTTTAATCAAGCAATTAAAATATCCACTGTTTTCAATTCTGTTGTTATTGTGATTTTAATAGTGATACTTCTTGTTTCAGTTTTCCTCCCATAATGCTATAATTGAATGAAGCTTGGAAATGCAGAGAGAGAATAACAAGAATTATATAAATAACTAAAGAAGTGAGGAGAGAAAAGGGAAAAAATGCTTTAAGAATCCAAAGGGAAAAGGAATCTATGTGCAGTTTGATTTTTAAGGTGAGGTATTCATCTGTTCTTAATTTATCCACACTAATACAATCTTCCCTATCCAGCTCATCATCTCCTGATGAATAATACATGGATAAATATTGCTACCTATGAATGTAAAAGTAGTTTATAATTCCCTAGAAAGGTTTTATTAATAGTACAGTGTTAACCACCTTGGTATGAGTCATAACTAATTGTTACTGTATATTTGTGAAACCCAAGGAAATGAAGACAAGAGGAGGCAGAAGACAGGAAAAAAAAATCCAACTCTGGAGTTCATTGTATTAAAAGAATAAGTTCTTTTTAGTCTGAGCAGGAAGCTGGTAATACTTGTTAATGTAGTCATTCTTTAAAATAGTCTTTCAGATGATTAAGTTAGAAATCTTCACTATGCTCTAGCTATTTACAGAAACCACCTGAATTTTTGGAAGGAAGTCCAATGGAAATAGAGTTATAATATCCAGAAGCCTCTGTAATGGCATGCTAAGTTTTCCATTGAATGGTTTAAGCCCTCATATTCCCTTCTCACTTTTAAAATATACTATTAAGGAGAGGTTGAGAGGTGAGCATGTTTGACATCTTATCCGTTTGTTGCTTCACTACCTATTAAAGAGAACTATATCACTTATTTTAAAAAGAAATCCATCTAATTAGTAACATTAAGTTACATTATACACACACCACTAACCTTGTGCTTCACACAGTCTCCAAAAAACTCACATTGAAAGGTGGCACAGCAGATCACTAACAGGACCAGAAGTGAAACCTGAATGTACAAACCATTACTCAAAGTTCCTCTGTTTCTTCCTCAGTGGGCAAACTTTGTAGGAGATAAAGTCCAAGAGAGGTCTGGCAACAAAACAATTCTTCTCTGAGTATAGCTGAATGGATTGGACAGGAGAGAAATCCTGGTAAACAGTAAAAAGCACTAGTAAATAAATATAAATTTAATGCTCTGAACTCCTCTGAACTCTGACAGTGGCAATTCATTCCCAAAGAATACTTATTTGTCATTCCACCCACTGCTGTGCTATAGCTGACACTGAAAACATATTAGGAAAGTGTATGTAATGTTCAAGGCATCTTCAGATTCTTTCAGATCAGACTGGTTGCTCAACCACCTTTTCTACCAAAACACCAGCTGGAGAGAAGCTCCTAATTATTTGGAACTCAGTGTGCTAGTATGAGCTTGAACAGATGAAGACTAGATGGAGCCAAATTGCCCTTTCACACCACCTTTACACTGGTATAACATCACCAATTTAAACACCATTAAGTGACAGATGAGTGGGTCTTTATATCTGCATATAATGTGTGGAGGAAAATGAAAACTTCTTCTCTAAAATTATCTTAGGAACTGTTGTGGGCAGAGGAGGGAAGAGGAAACAAAAAATATAAAGTGGTCAAAAAACCAAAATTCAACCAGTTCACAGGGGAGGAGAAAGGCAGTTCACGAGGGGAACAGAATTCCCATGTTGAGAGACCTCTGTGTGTGGTGTGCGTTTCTTACTGTCATACCTGCAGGATGCAGTAAACACGGAAAAATGCCGTGAGTATTTGTGATCAGAGATTTTTCATTCCTGTGCTGTGGAATGTCCAGGTTAAGCTGCATGAGCACTGGACATGCATACCGTAAGTAATAACAGTTGGTTCAGGAAGCTGCAGAGGTTTTGGCAGCTACTTCAAAATTAGCACAGATACTTGGAGATTTATGGGATCATTTTGTTCTCTCTGAGAACAACATTTCACCCTGCTATCACTTGATGTAAATTGATTCTTGCAAGAATTTCCATTGAATCTATTTAAGGAAATAGGAATTTAGAAAATAAATCTTTCATGACTTGTAATGCTGCTGGTTTCACTTTTCCTTTAGCCCAGTCTAGAATGTAATTGGCTGGATTTTATTACTTTATTTAGACTAATATAACTCTAGGCAAAATCTCAGGCAAAGAATATGTATGCCATCCCTGAGCCACTGATAACAACATTGTTAACATGACCTATCAGTTTTTATATTTTCTAGCAAGAAAAGCTAATTAAGTCAGACCACTTTATTAGAAGGACACAACTGTCAGTGTCTGAAGTGTAAATTAAATCTCTCCTTGCTGCCTTTGTCTTTCCAAGCTAAGAGGGAGCGTTATCAAACCATTTCTTTACGCTGCAGAGTAGCATTACTCTTTGGAAGATCTTCAGTAGATGCTGCAATAAGCCGTTTAGGGGCAGCTTTCCACAGTTCTTGCTTCTTTCTTCTTAGTGGCATGGAGTCAGAAGAGGGGACTGTGCATAGGCAAAGTTTTGTTATCCTCCATTAAAGAGCCTTGAAGGTCCCCGAGTAGTCCTCTCTCCTCTAAGGCACCCAAGAATGAAAGACCTCGTTGAATGAAATTGCCTGTTAATAATAGAATCATAGAATATCCTGAGTTTGAAGGCACCCACAAGGATCATCAAAGTACAACTCCTGGCCCTGCACAGGACATCCCGAGAGTCACACCGTGTGCCTCAGAGTATTGTCTAAACACTTCCTGAACTCTGTCAGGTTTGGTGCTGTAACTGCTTCCCTGGAGAGCCTGTTCCAGTGCCCAAACACTCTCCAGGTAAAAAATCTTTTCCTAATATCCAGCATAAACCTCCCTTGACAGAGGTTCATAATGTTTCCTTGGTGTCCTATCACTGAGCACTATAGAGTAGGAATCAGTGTCTGCCCCTCATGAGTTAGTTGTAGACTGCAATGAGCTCTCCCCTCAGTCTCTTCTCCAAGCTGAAGAGACCAAGTGACCTCAGACTATCCTCATATGTCTTCCACTCAATGGCCCTTCACATCTTCATAGCCCTCCTTTCAACACTCTCTAACAGCTCAATATCCTTCTTATATTGTGGCACCCAAAACTGCCCCCAGCACTCGAGGTGAGGCTGCCCCAGTGCAGACCAGAGTGGGACAATCCCTCCCTTGCCCAGCTGGTGATGCTGTGCCTGATGCACCCCAGGACACAGTTGGCCTCCAGGCTCTGTGGGCACTGCTGACTCACATTCAGCTTTCCATCGACCAGGACCCTCAGGTGCCTTTCTGTGGTGCTACTCTCCAGTGTCTTGTTCCCCAGTCTGTCCATACATGCAGGGTTGCCCTATCTCAGGTGCAGAATATGGCATTTGTCTTTGTTCATATGGTTGGTGGTTGCCCAGCCCTCTAATTTGTCCAGGTCTATCTGCAGAGCATCCATATCTTTGAGGGACTCAGTGATTTCTTCCAATTTGCTGTAATTGAAAAACTTGTTTAGTGTATCTTTGAGTCCTACATTCAAGTCATTTATGAAGATGTTGATCACAGGGCCAAGGATAGAGCCCTGCAGAACCCCACTAGTGACAGGTCTCCAGTCTGATGTCACCCCATTCACTGTAGCCCTTTGTGCCCAACCTGTGAGCCAGTCACTCTCCCATCCCATGATATATTTATCCAGCTGTGGGCTGGAAATTTTGTCCAGAAGGATCCTGTGAGAGACAGTATGGAAAGTTTTACTGAAATCCAAAAAGATTACATCAACTGGCTTCCTTTGATCAGGTATGTGGGTTACCTTGTCATAAAAGGAAATTAAGCTTGTCAAGTGGGACTTTCCCCTCACAGCTGTAACCAATGACTGGCTGTAACCAATGACTTCATTGTCCTTCAGGTATTTTCCCTCCCAGGATAATCTCCGTAATTTTACTGATCATTGCAGAGACACCAACAGGCCTTATAATTTCCAGGGTCATCCTTCTTGCTCTTCTTGAAAACTGGTACAAGTCCCTGCCTGATCAGCTGAAACATAAAAGAATAAGCAAAAGGCTTTTTTTTTTTTAAGGCACTGTAAACAGGTAAGAATGCAATCTCTATTTTAGTATACCATTTTAGCACTATAATCCTGCTAGGATTATACAATGTACTTGTTGAGTTATATAGAAACAGTCTAGGTAGCACACTGAATACACTATTCAGGACATAAGAGTTCGACATGTGGAGAACTTTCAGCCCCTATGTATGCCAAGAAAAAATGTTGTTATTATACATAGAACTACAAGAAAATTTACATTATCAATGAGGCAATAGCATGTCATGTATTTCAGTTCATAAAATTTTTAATAAAAAGTGTTAGTTTAATTTAGAGCATAAGCAGAGAATATAGGCAAATATTTTCCAATTCATTAGGCCACAGGCCCATAGAATGGAAATAAATTCTTCTGATGAGTCCTGTCACCACACTGTAATTCTAACACTGCCATTTTCTGAAATTAAGCAGACCCATGCCATGCTTTGCTCTGCTGATGTAGCTTCAAATATTTCACACGAATTTCCCAGGGCTAGCTGTGATGCTGCATCATAGTGGGAGCCATCTCACAGGCTGCACATGGGGAATGGAAGGGGTGTTTTGCCTTGAGTTTAAGTTATGAGACATGAATCAGGAAAACAAGCTATTTTCAGTTTGTCCTCTCTTCCAAGTAATCATCTTGATGCCCACTCACACAAGCATATTTGTTCTGCATTTGTAGCACTATAAAAAGGGAAGGGTTTTGAGGATCTGAATATAAGCTGTGGATGCTGCTTCAATGTAAAGAAGAGAAAAACAGAAAGACCCGAGTAAGGGCTGCAGCTTCTGTGTTTTTGGGAAGGAGGAGTTCTATCATGTGCAGCCTGTTGGAGGAGCTTCCCTACTTTATTATGCCAACTGGCAAATCTCTTACTGAAACTTCTGTCAGTTTCCAGTATTACTACAAAAAACCAGTTGGCAGTTGTAATCCTTTTGTTTAGATAATTGCAATCCACTGTAGAACAAAAGATTTACGTCATCTGCAAAAGTAGCCCAGTTTGTAAAAAGTGCATGGAATTTTTTGTTATTGTTGACATTTTCCTTTCAGCCATTCATATTTATAAAGGAGTAAAATCTCTTGGCACAGCTTGTGTGGTGATTGCATTCAGGATAGACATTTGGAAACAAATATTGCTAAGCTATAGCACTGTTGATATTGGTAGGTGAAGGTTGTCAGGTTGTCTCATCAGATGTGAACTGGTCAGAGGGGTGAGCACATCCCTTCTGCATGTCCCCTCTTTTTATGAAACAATCCATCATGAATTGTAGAACACTTTGTTCAGCATAAATTATGCAAAAAACCAGCTCACTTAAGGGAAATGGAACACGCACCACTTAACAACAAAGATAAAAAAGTTTGGGTTTTTTTTTTGACATCTGGCTAATAGTTTCATAGTGAATGACATCTCTGTCGGACTCATAAATACAATGTCTGCATGCTGGTGTTTGGGAAAATACCTTTGATCTCCCAAGACCCTACTTTGAGTACTGCATCCAAGTCTAGAGTACCCAGCAAAAGAAAGATGTGGATCTTTAAGAGAGAGTCCAGAGGAGGCCATGAAGATGATCTGAAGGACCTTTCCTGCTGAGACAGGCTGAGAGAGCTGGGGTTGTTCAGCGTGGAGAAGAGAAAGCACTGGGGAGGCCTCACTGGGATATTTTCACTATTTAAAGGGGGCTTTTAAGAAAATTTTTACCAAGACCTGTAGTGACAGGACAATGGGCAATAGTTTTAAACCAAAAAAGGGTAAAGAGGGTAGATTTAGTCTGTATATAAGGAAGAATTTTTATTCATTTTGAGGTTGGTGAGAAACTGGAAGAAGATGCTCAGAGAAATTGTGGATGACCCATCTTGGAAGTGTTCAAAGCCAGGTTAGATGGGGCTTTGAGCAACCTGGTCAAGGAAAGGTATCCCTGCCCATGACAGGGAGTTTGGAACTGGATGATTTTTAATGTCCCAGCCAACACAAATAATTCTAATCATTCAAATAATTTTGTCATTCTATAAAAATTAGACTTTTGTTCCACTTATATCTGCAAGATATTGGGTCCAAAGGGAAAACCATGTGATCCAACACTGTGCACAGTTGTCCTCCCTTCTGTAGCCCAGCTTCCTTGGCCTCAATGTGAGTGCAGTCATCTTCTAGTGATTACTAGAGAAGTGGTCCTAATTTGATATTAAGAGACGAACTTTAATTGAGTGGAAACAAGAAATCAAGATGCAACAATGAAAGTTTCCTGAGAGTGAATTTGGAATTATTCTTCCAGAGGTTTATACTGTGTCTACAAAAAGTAGCACCATATATACAAATTTTTCAATTACTGTGTTTTAGCAACTAATAGTATAAGAAGATTTTGCAAAAAATTAGACAATTTAAGTATACATTTCATGTCATTGTCTCCTATGGTTAGGAAATGAAAGAAAGTTTATGTGTGAAAGTATTGTTTCCCACTATCTTTTAATGATAAAAACCTTGGATTTGGTTGCTGAACAAAATTTTCAGATTCAACAGTGCTAAGTACTCTGCTCATACTTTCTTCTAAAGTGTTAAAAGTAAATATTGCACTTGAGGTAGATTTTTTTCCTAAAGGTTTGTCACAAGATCTTTTTAATTTGCTCCATGATTTCAGTGCCGTGGTAATAGAGCCATAAAGATAATGTCTGTGGATCCAGTGTTTACAGTGCTATGTTAAATAATGTAATTATAATCCTCTTAAGTAGTTCTTGCATCAATCTAAACAGCATTACACATATAGATTCTACAAAAAGTATTGAAAATACAATAAGTAGGCTTACATTAGCTAGCCCACAATAGAACAGTCACAGAATTTTGCAATACTCAGCCTAATATGAGTATTATTTACATTCTTTTGTTAAAGAAATAATTCACTATGGCTCCTGGTTAGCAGGATTCTTATGTGGAAGCCTAATGCTTGTCATAGATTCTCACTAAAATCAGTGAAAGTATGCAAATTCCTAAATCTCTGTACCTTAAAATACTTTCCTCATTCAGATTTATATACCCTAAAGCAGTGGAAGTCTTTTCACTGATACTAGCAATGACTGGGTAAGAATATATAGTGCAGTAATAACCATATTTTTTACCATAAGTGGTAAGTAGGAGATCCTGTACTTGTCTTACATGTCTATATTTTTCTGTTCTATTCCACTCTTTTTGCAAACAAGTTGGTGTAGCTGTGCTAATATTTTTTTTTTGTGGGAACAGTTTCAAGGAAGGAGATCTTTAATTGTTCCCCCTTAAAACAGTAATAGGTACTTCCATCTTGAAGCAAGGAATGTCTGGTGTTTGTTGGTTATATTTTTCTATCCCCCGGATAACATAAAACCTCAAATATGCATAGGCATTATGTATAGTGATTTAGGTTTACATAGGAGAAAGCATGAGTTATGTATTCAGTTTTGCCACAAAATAGAAGTCCTTTTTTGCAAAGGAATGTCTGCATTTCCCCTATGTCAGTCTGGTTGAAGAGCACATGATTTTCTGTAATTTATATGTTTTGGTGTGGGTTTTTTTTTTTTTTTTTTCAATTTCATCTTTCTGGGATAGTTTTAAGGGAAGGTTTTCTATATTCTAGTTTTAAATACTTTCTGGGAGAAACTAATAGGGTGCAAGAAGGAAGTTTGTCTTATTCAGTAGCCAAAAGTAAATATAATTGGAAGTTTGTGTAAGGGCATCTTATTGGTCTGGGTCTTGATCCAGATTTGTAGTTTTTTGTTGATGTGGTGATGTCTCCTGTAGCGTCAGGTGGAGTGGAGCAGGTGGTCCAGCTAATTGCATTAGTGTTTATTATGTTTTGCATGAGAATTTTTACATCAAGACATAGGATGAATGGATCATTAGGAATTTAGCAAGAGTGTTTTGTGGGAAGAGTAGCCTAGGAGGAATACCACTCTAATAAGCACAGCATAAAATATAAAGATAAGCAGAAGAGAGAGCTTACAATGGCAAAACACACTGTTTGTATCAGCTTAAACTTCTGAACTCATAGTTCGGAGAAATTAGAGCAGTAGTTATTATCTGAGATCTGCTTGGGTCACTGAAATCTTTTACTACAGTCTGTGTACAGACAAAATTGTCATTGCTTTTCATCTAATTGACAATAGAAAGAAAATCTGGGGCCACTGACAGGACATACAGCTTGCTGCATTGTGCTCACTGAGGTGATTTCCCGATATGTGATGTGAAGTGGTTGGTCATTTCAAATACCTTTAACCTCTCACTATCACTACTAATTAAGAGGTGATTCAGTCACTTTGAGGACTTCATCTTCAAAAGATTTTGCATATTTTGTAGTAAATTCTCAGCTTTGATTTTATCTCATTAGTGAAGCAGTATAGAGGGACCCAACCCAGATGTCTGCTAGAAATCTTCTGCAGAATGTTACAGATCCTTTTAGGAATCTCCAGCTTAGCAGGATCTGGCAGAACTTAACTACAGCCTCCATCCCTCTCGTAGGTGCCCATGCATGTGCCTCCCGTAAGCCTCCACAATGCATCTGCTTGTGCCACAGTTCGGCAGCACATATTCATTCCACAGTTCCTGATACCAATGTATTGTTTATGCATCCTTCTCATGGTTGGTCAATGGTAGTTTTATGCCATGTATGTCCATGATTCTAAAGAAGAGCATTGCTTAGTTCAGACTTATTTTCCCAGAAGAATGTTCCAAAAATGCTGAAAAAGAGCTTCAACAGCAAGTCTTTCCTTTATCAGGAAATCTCATGTTGTGCTGCCATGAATGTTGGGGTTTTTTAAAATCTTTTTAGTTACCTATTACTTATGGTGAGCATTTGTGCTCTGTTACACAGTAGAGTTTTGAACATTGCATGCTATCATTCTCAATATTTGTAAAAACCTGCTTCTCAAGTAGTTCTTCATTCAGTTTTGAGGTTACCTGGGTAGAACAAAAAGTATCATACAGCTGGACCAAATATCATATCCACTGGACTGCTGGTTATTCCATATATTTAGGAAGTACTTTGTCTGTGTAGTCTCTAAATCTCTACTCTTTCATCCTCTTTCATCTTTTTGCAGCCACCAACTCACCTCTCCTAGTTTTGGTTTGGATTAATCATTTCTATAAGTTCTCTTAAAGACTTAAGTTCAGACTTATTTTTTTCCTTTTTTCATTTCTTTTTCCCAGCTTTTTTGCTTTTGACACAGATACTTTATTTATAGCCATCTACTTCATTTCATATGATTTTAGTGAAACCTATCTTGCACTCCTACACAGGAGTATACAGCATTTATGAAATTTTGACTTACTGAGATCATGAACAGTAATAGAGGTAGTAGAATTATCAATACCCCAATGAAAACAACTGGAAAGAGGAGGAAAAGTGTGCAACAAACTGAACAACTGACTGCACTCCCCATCCTCTGTCCCAGACCTGAGCTTAAGGAGAGGCAGAGCTAATTCAAAGCTGCAGTTGAACAAATAATCTGTGGAAGATAAAAGCAGTCCTTTGAAGTTATAAAATACAATTTATACTCTCTTGTTTTCCTTTCTGGCTGTCTTGGAGGCAGTTCTCTCAGTTCATTGGAAATGGCTAATCTGAATGTTTTAATGTATGAATTTCTGGCAACTATATTTTGCATAGTTATTTAAATGGAGAAAAAGATTAACTGAGTAACGGAATGTAATAAAATTCTCCAGTGATAGTAAACACTAGGCCCAAGCTGAGAGGAAGAATTGAGCTTAGAAAGCAGTTTTACACTGCGGGTATTAACAGGTATTCTAGAAAACACTGACTGGGCTCTGCTTCTCATATTCAGAGCAGGAGGAACAATGAAGCATCATGTTATCTGGTGTAAAAATACTGTACTCCAATTTAGTTTTGAGTAGTATGATCCTAGTGAACAGAAGTCAGGTCAGATCAATTTGAGACCAAAAATCATTTCACAAGCCCACCTCAAAATGTTAAAGCTGCTTTTGCCCTCACAAGGGTATTTTGAGGATTAATGTCCTGTCAGCACTTTGAAAATGTAAAGTGCTAAGTATATATTATTATAACCCTTTCCATTTATTACTTTTATTGATGGTCTCATGGTTTCCATGACGCTATGTTGATTTGCACAGGATTTTCCTGCAGTGTGCATTTCATCTCATGAAGAGTGAAAAAACAAATAGTTCTTTTTAGGCCTTGTGCCTTGTTGGATAATATCCAGTTACTGGGGGACTTGTTTATGACCCACTATCTCTGCTGTGAAAGCCTTACTGCAATACATTATGCAGCTGTTTGTTTTCAGCTTTGTTTTCTCAACTGTATAAGCCTCTGCTGCTACTGAGACCCATGTGCTGCTCCTAACTGACTCCTAAGGGGTTCCTGAGTGAAAAGCAGACTTACCACCCACTGAACTCCTGTATTTTTTAGTAGTAGTGTGCTCAAGGAGTGGGACTGAAGCCAGGCTTGTCAATCACTGGCAATGAGGGAATATCTTGCTTGTTGAAGTTCAGTCCAGTTTCTTCTGCCTCTTCTGGCATTGGCATTACAGCCTGACCTCCTGGTGGCCAAGCTTTTCGGAGGAAAATTCCAAACTTTATTTAAAAATTTTAGATTTACACTTTGGCTCTGCAACATGTCTGTCTAACTCCCAGCCAAGTCCCCAGGCGGCATTTACTTTTGGAGCAGTTTGCCTCCTCAGCTCTGCTTTCCTGCAGACTTCAGGGATCAAGTTAGGCCAAGAAAAGCCAAAAGCATACGAACCATGTGTGCCTTTTGCTTCCTCTTCTGTTGAGAGTCTCAGTCTCAGGCCCTGATCTGTCAACAGTGCTCCCTCAGTTGACAGCCTCAACCAGGTGGGTTTTCCTTGGCCCTCATCTCCCCTCAAGACATAAAGAGCTGTGGAAGCCACAGCTGCAGGTCAGCCAGCCCCTCTCTTGCAAAGGTCATGTGACAGGGCAAAAGTGCAGCAGGTTGTACCCAAATGCATGGATGAATTGCCACACAATGCAGATACCAAAGCTATCCAAGTCTGTGTTCTTGTGACACCTTTGACATCTTTTAGGGCCTGTATCAACTGCTGTGCCTATAATTATATCTCTCCACATCTTTTTCTCCAGGGGTCCAGGGGGCTCGGGGGTGGAAAAAGCCAGAAGGTGTTGCAAAGGGCCTTGGACCTGCTACCGCTTGTAAACTTTCATGTGCCTTGCTGAATCATTTCACAGAGTGACATCTCCAGAAGAAAAAGAGGCCCGCCTTACTTCTGTGAAATACAGGGGGCTTTGTATCACATGGAACAGCAGAGTACTGTAGGTGGGAAGGGACCTCAGAGGGTCATCTAGTCCATTCTCCTGCTCAAATCCAAGCTAGGCCCATTAGTTAATAATCAGCAATGTGGAGCATGCAATATGGTTTCTTTGACAAAAATCTATCCTGAATATTTTTCTAGAGCATTTTCTTGGCTGTTTTCCTCTCTTGTTCAATTTAGTGAGAGAATAGAGTGCAGAGAGAAGAGATAAGAGGATGAAGAATCTAATGATGCAATCAATAGTGTTTTGTTTAGCACCTTTGTGGACTAGAGCAGGAGTGATCAATATTGAAACAACAAAACCTCAAATCTGGTGATTCCTCTAGACACACAGCATTCCAATTCTGTCAAAGCAATTCCTTCTCTTAGTGAGAGAGATCCCAGCTGTCCATGCTGGAGAAAAGAGTAAGAATATTCTAGTTTCTAGGATGTTGATTATAAGTAATCAAACAGCCAAAGGCTTGAACTTTATCCAGCACAGCTTAGAAGTCTGTAGTTCCTTGTTCTCTATGGGGAAGAACAGCAGGGTTTTCCTGATGCACCTAAAAGATGCAATTAATGTATTTTATGTGCCGATTACCTGCAGTATGTTCTTCTCAAGGTGTAAACTGCAGACTGCTATGGTCTTATGCTCACAGTGTTGGTCCAAAAATGCTGCCATATCTACTTGGAATAGCTTATCTCCCTCCTTCTGTGTCCACTCCATATACCTGTGACGTGGAGAAGGACAAAAGTCCAGACTCTTGGAAGAAAAATGGGCAAAAGAGAGCCTTTTTGAGAGACTGTTTTTGGTATCAAAAAGGAGTGGGAAGTCATAAGGCAATGACTTCTCAGGACACAATTTATTAAGGTCGTTGGGCACTGCCCCTTCCAGGGACAGCAAGTATCCCATCATGGTGCTCAAAGTGTCTGGCATTGTTCCCACCCAAGTCAGACAAGAACAATCAGCTTTATCTCCAAGAGAAACTGTCCTGCTCCTGGTGAAGAATATGTCCTATCTCTGTGTGTACAGTCTGCTGAGAGAAAAGAAAAACACTAAGACATATACAGAATTCCATGCAGAGGTACCTTTCTTGCATAGCTTTGTGGGCTGGCAACTGACCTCTTTGGCTGTTAGAATAGTCAACAAGAAACATTATGCAACCTGTCTGTATCTTGTGACCTCACAGGTGAGTTGCTAAATGGTATAAAGTTCAGAAATTTCCTTGGTCTATGTGTTCATAGTCCCATGTTTTTCATTGTTCCTCAAGGTGATGCTGAAATAGCAAGGAAATTGAGAGGTGATGCTGTTTATGGCTTGCTGTCTCTGGGGTTATGACTGTCATGTCAGATAAACAAAACAGATCTTTAATCTTAGAAGTTCCAAAGAAGAGAAAAGGACCCATATTCCCTCTGGGACCAGGTAGACTCAAAATAATGAGTAAATGAAGTAGTATTTCTCTGTAGATCCCAGTAGGAAAAAAAAAANGTGATGCTGTTTATGGCTTGCTGTCTCTGGGGTTATGACTGTCATGTCAGATAAACAAAACAGATCTTTAATCTTAGAAGTTCCAAAGAAGAGAAAAGGACCCATATTCCCTCTGGGACCAGGTAGACTCAAAATAATGAGTAAATGAAGTAGTATTTCTCTGTAGATCCCAGTAGGAAAAAAAAAAATCAACAAAAAAACCAAAATGGAAAAATAAAGAAGTAGAAGATGTGGAGTTTGAGGTTTTTGTTTTGATTTATTTTATATATACTTTTAAGGCCATTGTTTAACTAATATAGTCTAACCAATGGGATATCCTTAGGATATTTTTCACATGTATCAAATCCTGACATGTCAAAAAGACAACATTTAATCTTCTTTACTACCTAGAGTAAACCTTACAGCAGATAACTATATGTCGTGTGCCGTAAGAACACTTTCTCTAATAGGACTCTGCCATGTACTATTAATTCTGGCATGTAGTCTTCAGACCTGTAATAGTATTCACTCTTAAACTACAGAACAACTATTTCTTGAACTTACTGAAATATCCAACTGCAGTGTTTTACAGTATTATGGGGTTTGGGATCCATGGTACTAGAACCATGTCCCCCTACTTGTGCTAAGCTGTCGCTGGCTATTAAATGCTTTGACACCACAAGGTGGTCAAAACCATCTCTTTTTAGTTTTTTATTCCTTGTCCTCAATTTTTTTTTTTTTCCCCCCGAGAAATTTTCATAAATCTGCATTGCTTGGATATCCATATATATAAACTCTTTTCCACACTTCTCCATCTTTAGATGTGTGTGTGAATCCAGTTGTTACAAACTATACATCCAAATGTGAAGGAGAATAAGGATATTTATCCATGCACATTTAAGTATATTGTTCTTCTGAAAAATAAGATTCTAAAATCTAACTTTTCACTGGAAAGAAGTATAATCCTAAATAGAAATGAACATTGGTGTCCAAGAACTGAAGTTTTTCCTGGAGCAGAAGAAGTCCTTCATGCTTTTTCCTCTTACTGCTGTATTATATTTAACAAGATTGGTGGTCTGGGAAAAAATATCGGAGTTAGCCCAACTGTGCAGATTACATCAATTAGAGAGAACGTTGGGAGGCAGGGGATCCTCTGGTGTTAATGCCTTGAACAGTCAAATTTTGTGCCTATGCATCTAGAAGGTTGAAAAAACACCCCATGGAATGGACTTTTATGTTGTTACCTGATTGCAATACATTTGCAGCTGAACAAAGATTAATTGTCCTGAATTCTTGTTTTTCAGAAAGGCTGAGACCACATTTATGGTGCCCAAAAATCACTCAGAAACAATCACTGTAACCATGTGAACCCTTTGAGTTTATTTCTGTAAAATATGTCTCTGCTAAATGTTAATGAAAGTATTGAGTCTGAAAAAGTTTGGCCACACACTGGACTTTCAATTAAATAGAAAGCTTTGAATGGGCCAAACATCTGTATATTTTCAAGTTAGTGCAGTAGCTGAGGAGTGACTGTCGGTTTCTGTCTTACCCCTTACGTATAATGTAAAACAAAGTAATAAATGAAAATCAGACTTTCTGCTATATGGCTTTGTAAAAGCATTGAATACAGAGAATTAAAGTGACATATGATGAATGCAAGGAAGATTACAAAATCTTCATGTGCAATGCAATTTACTTGGCTGTTTCTTTTTCAAGGAAATCCAAGCAGGGCAGCAAGACTGTCAAATCTGGATAATAAAATAAATAGCATTAAAGGGAGAAGGTAACACTTACCATTATTTCTGCATTCACTATATTTTTCTAGTCTCTGGAGAATGACCAAATCTCCTTCCAAATAGTAAAATATTTAAAACAAAATAGCTTCAATATATATGCCTGTATATGCCAAGATAGGTCAAGTGCTTTATGAAAGGGATGCAGAAGTTCACTATATTTTTTATTTTCCTTTTACTTTACGCATTGGAACAACCCCAAGTTATAGTATCATAGAAATGGAAAAGGCCTACTAAATGATGCATTTCCTTGCCAGTGGAAGTGTACTCCCAATATACAGAACTTTCCACCTCAGGCTAATAGGCACCTACCCTGTCATTTGAGGACTCTATTCCACAGCACAATAAAATCAGTCCTGGAAATTTTCCCTACATCTCAGCCTAAAAATAGATTTGTTCTCTTGTATTGCCTTACTCACACCTGTAAGCCACCCTTTTCTGTGCTTCCTTCTTAAGAGTTCAACTATCAAACTCTTGCAAATTGTCATGATATATACTCGAAACTCTGTGACATCAAACAAGTGCAAAAGCAAAGTGGGAAATCTGTTTTTAAGCTGAGATTCCAGACAAACTGTTTGCATTTACTACACCTGAAATAACTACCTCCTCCTTTTTCAGTTGTATCAGTTCAAAGCTCTTTGAACCAAGTCTTATCTTTCTCAATGTCTTCCTGAACATTTAGATGACTCAGAGATAAGAAGGGCAATATTACTGGTACAGTTCTACGCTTGAATTTATTTCAATAGTATTGCAAATTCAACTTTAGAAACTGCTCAAGAGGTGTGTTTCTTTCATAGAAGTCTGGTTCCTCATTTAACATGGGCTCCACTTCCTCTGTTCATAGAAAGATTTAACTTTGGAAGCAAAAGCCCTAATGAGGGTGGTGTGTGCTTGAACAGGTTCCTCCATAACTCCACATAGTAAATGTAGTTTCTTGGGCTTTATAACTTGTCTGTTAACTTGTGCCTTCAATCACTGCATTAGTATTTCTTTTCATACTTCCATTTGATTTCAGTGTTTCCCTTAAGCTCTTCTTGGTAGGTAGTGTGGACTGCATACAAATGGCTAAAAAAGACATTTGAAAGGTGCAAAGAAGATAACAGGGAAACATTCTAAATCTTCTTGTTGGAGAAGGGCTGTGTAGTTAAGGAAAAAAAAAGCCACCACTAGTTTGCATGGGAATTTGTGGGTTGGCTGCCCATTGTTAAATTAAGTTCATCTATTCATTTCCAAGAGTATTCCTTTTCACCACACTATTTACTCTACTTTTTGCAGTGGATACAAGCCAGATTGGGGATTTACAGCCTTCTATGGCTGCTCTTGCTAACACATAGAACTTGAGAAGGTGTTTAGTGTGCATGAAGAATCTTTAAAACAAAATTTGTTTGCTGTAGGCATTCACTGCTCCCTCTCTTTCCTTTCTTTCTCTCTGCCTTTCCACCACCTTAATTTGTCTGTGGACTTGGCTTCTTTGTTCTTTCATGACTAATATTACCATCTGTGACATTACATATCAAGATAGCAATGCAACATATTAAGCACAGGAAAACCCGGAATGTTTGAGCTCATCCAAGCATTTGTTGCTTAAAGCTCCAGCATTACTTGTAGCCACCTGAAGCATCCCAAAGTTTCTAAAAACACATTGCAATAAAACAGCAGGTTTCCATGTTGTTATTGAAATTGAGATATAAGACCTTATTGGAGCTGCCTTCTTGCAAACAATCTCAGCAACTTACTCAGTTTTATTTCTCACCAAAGGCTTATAAAAAGAGCTTTTTTTTTATGGCATTAGCCTAACTACCACCTAGAGCAGCTCACATTGGGAACTCCCCAACTCACTTTTGTCAAGATCTCCTGTTCTACAATGGAAACCCCATTCCCAGGTCAGACCTATGGTTACAGCCTGTGTGAGCTATGCTCTCATGCAGCAGGGGCCCAGCAACCAGGCAGGACCACAAACAAGTGCTCATCTCTGCCACCTTCTGCCCTTCCAAGGATGAGGAGGGGGCAGCAGGTGTGAAGAGAAACGTATCAAGTAAAAGAATCTTGAAATGGACATGTCTCAAGATGCAAGATCAAAATCAGCATGGTCTCCTCCTCCTACTTCTCGTATAGTTCTAGACAGATCCACATCTTATTTACCTAATAGGGATTGCAGTAACCACCAAGATCTGATATTGTGGGAGACAGACCTTTCCCTCCCATTGCTGATTTTGCAGACGAGTTGCTTCACTGTTTATCTCAAAACCTGTACTTATCTGCAGACATCAACCTGTCCAGTTTTTCTCTGCATTAATAATGTTCCACTTCAAGTTCTAGTACCTTCATGTGGAATTCAATATTGAATAACTCTGTTCCAGACTGTATCTTATTTGCATTATTGCATTCTACATTTTAAAATATAAGAGCTATAGCTATAGCATATAATAATAAAATAGTGAGTTATAAAGGTCCGTGTAAGGTTAGGGGAGTTTCTTCATGTTCACATTGGAAGTCTTCTATCTCCTTTCTAATTTATCCAGATTGCCACTAGCACAAGTGAGGAGGGGGCAAGCTTCCTCCCCTTCTCTGCTCCACCTGTAGCACCCACAGCTTCTCCTAAGAGCTGAGGAGTTTATGAATCTACTCCTCATACTGCCGTATACAAAATATATGGGGGTAGGTATAACACAACACTTCTGTACTATTTTTAATTCTCCTGTATCTGGACATTTACAAGTCTTTCCTGTCTAAAATGACAAATAGTCTAGTAGTTTCCTGTTGAAAAAAACCCCAAACAAATAAATATAATTATTCTTTCTACGTAAGTCATAGAAATGAGAGCAATATTACACAAGAGAGATATAAAAAGGGCTATGGTAATGTCACAAGATGGATTTGTTAATTTGATTTGGCATGATAGACTTAGAAAAAAATGTAATGGTTGTATTATTCAGAGGAAGGAAAAGGTGAGCTGGAGAAAAGAGGAAACTGGAAGGGCAAAAAAAGAGAAATGACAGCTGAGAAAGAGGAAAAGTGTGCTTCAACAGAAATCCCCTCATCTTTTGCCCTGGGCCTGCAATCAACCTTGCAGGGGCAAAATATTTGGTAATGGTGATGTCACTAGCCTGTGTTTTGTATGGATACAGGGTCATTTAAGACCACTGTGTTGACATGTTAAGTGGTATGTGATTTATCACTACTGTAGGGTAAATGATCTTCCTCTGAGCAGGAATTTAAGGATAACCAATATGCACATTAGATAAACATGTGCAGACTCACACGTGTGCTCAAGAGCACACAAGTAACACTACAGATGAAAATCTGTCTGCATAGAGATCGACAGAAGTGCAGGTGGTGCCCCAAGTGTGGATACATTTTTAGTCCATAGAACACATGTATTGAAATATGTGTGTAACTTACTGTAGTCCTCTGCACTACAGTGAGAGATACAGTGTGATACAGAAAGTGTATTCAATATTCATCTGTGTATGTTGTTCAGATCCTGCCTATTTCTGTAGCTGATGCTTTAAACATTAAGTGTAAGGGAAATACTGATGGTATAGGCGTAGATGACTGAATTATACATGTAGTTAACTTCTGCTGTTCACCCCAAAACACCTTGGGGCACAGGCCATAGTTAAAGTTGATAGTAGCTTCTGATTGTGAGCTGTCTTTCTGTCTTGGGTCCATGGGACCCCATCAAATGAGATCTTACCCAAGGAGGTGGGGCTGGGCGCTTTCCTCACTGGGGTGTAGAAAAATCTTCAGCAATGAACCACATTGCTCACCATCCCTCAGGAGTTTTTCATGCCATGGCTACCCCCTCCCTGTGGCTCCGAAACAGCGTTGATGAAGCACAGGAGGCTTTCCCCTTGCTATGGTCGCTCCTGGCCCCAGGCGCCTGTGGGGCCGCAGCAATCCCTGTGGAGATGGGGCTGGGGAAGGCAGGTGTTGTTCCCACGACCAGAGCCCAGCTCCCAGGGGGGAAAAGTGGGGGTCAGGAAGTTAGCAAAGGTCAGCCAAGTCCCGCTGGCTCTTTGTAATCCTCTTTTCCACCCACAGCCCCTTGAAACTCCCCTGATTTCTCCCAGTGCGGTATCTGGGGGAGTTGCTCTACTGCTGCAGGATTCAATTTATTTTTCTCGCTTCCAAACTATGCTTCTGCAGAGTCTCAAGTCAGTTTTGTTTCAGCTGGAGTCGAGCAACACACAGGAGAGACGCGGCTCTATTTCACTGGTTTGTTTTTCTTTTCCTTCCCTTTTCTTAACCTTTTTTTTTTTTTTACTATTTTGACAGGAAATCTTGCTCCTTTTTCTCTTGCATAAGTATGAAGTAACCCTGTGAAAACAAATATGATTACTTGTTGTTTACATGTGTAAAAATAAAAGGACAATTTTGCTGATCAAGTTATATCTGAAGACTAGAGCTGTATAAAGGATTTATTTATTTGTATTTTTATGCTAGCCAAACAAAAAAAATAAACAACAATAAAAAAATTATTTTGGTCTACCCAGAATTAAAATTTGTCAGTTTTACTGCCAAACAGCAACACACAAATTTGAAGGAAATGTCATTTCAGGTTGGAAGACATTTCAAGTAGGCTTTTTAACATTGATTAAAGATAAATATAGATAAATTTCAAAAGAAACCCTTAATGCAAAATGAGAACTGGAAATTTGCTGTTTGAAAACATCAATATGATTCCACTTGACATTTCAAAATGTTTCTTTTGACTGAAGAGTTTCATTCTGCTGTCATAAAGATTGTTCCTTGTAAGGAAATTAGAACAAGCTTTTTGAGACCAATGATTCTTCCTTACATAGAACTGGAAAGGTTAAAAAGTGGTTAACTAGCAATCTTCTTAGGTATAGCTGGAGAATGTACTTTTTGGGTTTGGCTTTATACAAAGCATCCAGGCACTAAACCAAATCAAAATATATAGACTATAGTGTCAAGGGAAAGTTTTATCCAAACAAAATTTAAATAAATTCATGCTTTTCACTAGGTTAAAAAAATAAAATAAACAAATAATTTTGCACATATGTAATGGTCTCTAAATTTTGTAATTTCTCTTCCACTTTTAAAACAATAAGGCCCAAATGTGGATAAAATCATCTCACTCTTCCCACTCAAAGTGAAGAACTTTTTCCAAGTTCTTATGCTGAAAAATTGTATTTCTTAGGAATTGATGATTAAAACGATATAGAATAAGAGTTTTAGTGCTCTAGTTAAGGAAAAATAAACAACTGCATTAGCTAATCTGAGTTCAAATAAACAGATACATAAGCTGGGCTATCTCAAAGCAATACAGAACTGAACAGAGACCATTAACACTCAAAACACTTCATAAGGTTCAGAGATTAACCTCTTCAAAATGTGGCTAGGTCTTGCATGGTTGCACTGAGGGAGTGAGTAATAACGCCTCTATTTAGTGACAAGCTGTAACTGTGTATTTGCTGAGCATGTATGCTGGTGCACAGTGAAGCTCACATGAACTTAATTTTATAGATGAAGAGAATAAAAAATGTGGTCTCATTTACTGTTTACTGCAGCCAGCAAAGCTGTCCAGACGTAGTGGTGTCTAATGCGCTTTTGAGTCTTAGCAAAAAATCTAAATTTTCAGGAACATTAACTTACATGCACCAGAAGAAAGCCCCTTTGAGATATTACCTAAATGTTGTAACATGGTATTGAGCCTTGCTTATTCAGCTCTGTGTACAAGTGAATGGTGGCTCATGAAAAAAATGTCATTACTTTTAAGAAAATCATGGCTATCTGTGCACCTGGGTAACAGAGATGAAAAGCACAAAATCTGTGCTTTGGTGCATTGTGGATTTTCAAACAGATCTCACCAGCTTCCTAAGTCTACAAACCAGCCTACCAATTAAACAGAACCACCTCCCGCCCCCCCACCCNAAAAAAAAAAAAAACCAACCAACAAACTAAACCAAACAAAACAACACAAAAAAGCCGCGGCAAAAAACCTACCACCAAACAAAAAACAGATCCATTTGAACTAGCAAAAGAATTTTGTATATAGGTCTCAGAACACACAAAGAATGAGGGCCTCATGCGATAGTGCTGGTATCCTGATGGAAAATACAAGACCTGCCTGTTACCGATATGGAATGAGGCTTGACTTCCCAGGCAAGAGAGAGAAGAAATTCTGACACTCTAGGGTTACTGCCCGGGGACCCTACGTCACTACAGACCCTCACCTCACGTCTGCCAAAACCTTTGTCCAAACATTGCTTTGCAAATGTTTTAGATTCAAATCAGCATGGATTGCTTTGTATGAATTTTTGATTCAATCAGACTTCTTCATACTTCTATAAAGTAATTCAGAATCATTGTTCAACTTTTAGTATTTCAGTTTATTGAGGGAAAGGGGGACATATGTAACATTTTTTTGAAAAGCACCCAAACAAGATTTTTTTCCTCAGGAGTCCAGTCCAGGTTTTACATAGACTTCAGTACAAGCCAGGCTAGGATTTTGGTGTTTTAGCCAGCATTATGTGATTATACATATAGAAATTATCAAAAAGGTTCCTAGTAGCAGAGGTCACTATTAAAACCTTTACAATTGCCATTTGCACATAATTAACATTACGACACGGTTTACTGTATTCCCCACACTATGAATGCTGCTGTAAAGATAATTAGGGAAAAGTTAGAATTGTAAAGATTTGAATTTGTGTATTCCTTAATACAGAGTCTCAATGCTATGATTTAAGGAACTCCCAATAACTGCAGAAGCTGCAGGGGGCTTTGCATGGGAAAGGAAGAACAGTATTTCGTTTAAGAGCTTCTTAAGACTTTGTTCCACCTATAAAATCCTCTACAGTCTGTACTATTATAACCTAAATAATCTATGCTATAACGCCAAATTTACATATTTTAATTACTTAATTTTTCTCTTACAGAAATGACTGTTTTTTCTGTTGGAAGAATTCCACTTGGAAATTTCATTTTCAGAATTCAATAAAAATAGCTGTAAGAACTCCTGATGGGTTTGAGGTCAGAGCTTTCAAACAGGTTTTCAAGTTTGCTAGGTTTTACAGCCCATTTTAAAAATTTGTGCTAGTGTCAAAGAAGCCCAGCTGCACTGAAATGATAAACATGACATGGGATGCTTCAGACTGTGGATGACCTCTTCAAAACACAGGAATAAGTCTTGACTTCTCAGGCAAGAGAGAGCAGCAATTCTGACATCCTAGGGTCTTCCTGCATTGTTCTAGGTGGGTATTTACATTCTTCCAAAATGTGGGACCAGGGAATACTCATTTTGCAGTAGGAAGACATAAGCTATTTCAGCTGAGATGTGGTATCTCTGTCACCCCACAGCCTGCAGTGTAGACAAGTCCTGAGTATGTTTGAGCTGTATAAACATAACCATAACCTAAACAGTTTCATTGTTCAATACAGTTTTTTTGCAGTGCTTGGAAATGGAATTATAAATGCCTTTCCATAAAAGCACCCTAAGGGTAACAGATGCCTAAAATATATCGGCTCCATTATCAAGAAGTAGATTATCCAAGCTGAATACACAGTATCAGAGTTTACTGTTTTGTATATAATCTACATTCTTAACATTTTCCTGGAGTGCTGTTAGTTTGGGTTACTAGGACTTACTGTACTCTCAGCGTTGAAAGATGAATAGGCCTATCAACTGAGCAGCATAATAAATTTTTTAGGCTGCACACATCATGCTCCACCTCTCTGTCGTTCTTCATTGTGTATAATGTAGCCTAATGCAATATGGCAGCTGTTAGCAGAAAAATGGTGCAGCAGCCATAAAAAAAGTGATTTATATCTTAGTACAAAAGCAGCTAATATTAAGAAGCTGGTGTTTGGGAGGGCAGCAAACAAGTGAAATGTGGAACACAGCATATATATATATGTATTTTTTCATGAAATGTAGGAAGCTGTGAAATGTTAGACTGACAGTGAAATTCTCCCTGGGTACCCACTGTAAGGTCAGATTAATGAAGTGGGTAATTGGTGGTGATGGTTGTGGATGTTCAGAGTTGCCCACATGTCACAGCTGCTTATGCTGGAGTATCAGTATGTTAAATGCATCTCCTGACATGAACCCAAAGATCCTTACTACCAAATGACATAAGAAAGGCTAATTTAAGGTGGCAGCTGGCAGAAAGAAAAACATATCAAGCAGGAAAATTGTTCTTAGCAGCCATAATAGAGAGAGGAAACGGTGGGATGAGAGAAATAGTGTGGGCCTCATTCCTTTGCTGCATTTTTCTACTGGTGTAAATCAACTAGTTTAAGGCTACAGTCATAGATTAGGGATTTCTCCCTGGATGCTGAAACTGAATCATAGAAAATTCTGTCTTTGGTTTACAACACACCTATTGTGACTAAACATGATCGTGTAACATCTTGTCAGTTTTGCCACTGAACAATGTAACAGGTTAATCTAAGACACAGTGAATTACAGCTATCACGTCAGATTAATCCTTGGTTTCTGTTCAACATACTCTGTGTGTGTATATACTAAAAACACACATATGTCTATGTACATATATATTCATGCTGCTGCTAAGTGTGATGGTGTTGGTTCAGTGGGTGGCACTCCTCCTTCTCAGTCAGTACTAAACTAGTTCTTCCTGCCATGGTGCTTAATGCATAGTGGAATATGGTTGGGTCAAAGAGGTTAATAGCCTTACTTTTGTGAAAAGTGGCATGGAATCTTTCTTAGCAAGAAGTGAGGACCTCACATTAAATAACCTCTGAAAGAGAGCCTGTGACTTGCTTAGATTTACAAACTGGGGTGTTGCTGTAATGCAGAAATAGGGGAAATCATGCTACATACTTAAGTGACTGAGTCATCCTGCCCCCACAGACATTTACCAGATGCAGTGAAACTTTGCTTGTGTGGAGCTACAAAATAATAATGAAAGGTAGTATGGCTGGAAAATACTGGAGCTTCTCTGTGGCATGTTTCTAAAAATAAATATGAGAGAAGCTTTCACCTGATTGTATGTAGTCGTGTCATGAATAATTTGGATGGAGATCTCTCAGACCCTTTGCTGTCATATTCTGGATTGAATAAGTACTGAATAAGTTGAAGCAAGTGGCAAAGTGAGACCTGTGGCAAAATGGCCACATTTTGTGTATTTGCTAGAGGCCTTGCCTTGGAGAAAATTCCAGTCCTTTTAGGAAAGGGCTATGGAATTCCTAGTTCCTATGCTTTAAATGTCCTAAATTACTTTCTGGCCACTGGTTAACCAGGATAGAGATTATTCTAACAGAATGCTTTATGCTTTGAAGTTTTGATCATATCCATTGCAAAATGAAACAACCAGGAGGACTCTATTTTGGGAAGCCCTGTTGAGCTGTTGCCCTTTGCAGCTCAGTGTGGCTAGAAACTTCACACTGGCAGCTATATGGGCTTTCTGGACAGCCACTGAAATTTAGCCATCAAAGTTTGTGTGTCTCCAGGACTAGGTACTGGTTTTGCAAATGCCAGCAGTGCCTTAATATTGCTCTATAGAGGCTTATGTAACCACAGACCATTTCTGTACCTAACTCCACAGAGACCTAGTAGGTCACTGCTACTACACTGAACTTTTCAATCGTGACTCAAATCACATCGAGGTCCTCAAATAACCATTCTCCAAGGGCGTCAGTCTTGATCTCTAACATACTGATGGCCAGTTTCCTGAGGGTTCAGCTGCATATGTGGCTTCTCTCCTCTTCCCAGACTTTCTGTCCAGTGCCAAGGAAATTCTCTTGCACATTCAGGAGAGCCCAGTGTCTGTTAGCCCATTGGTGTTGACATCTGCCTCCACAAGACGCTTGGGGATTAAAATACCAATCCTCAATTCATGCTATCTTTTTTTTTTTTCCCAGCTCTGATTTATTCCAGAGGAAGGGAGCATGCCCTGCATTGCCACCACTAGAATTGACTGGCTTGCTGCAGCAACATGCCAAGGAACTCATGCTGCCTCAGGGCTTTGTCTTTGCCCTGAGCATCATGTATAGGAAACCTGTATCTGCTAAGCATGGCAAAATGGCTTAGGAACAATCCTGTCCCATTGAAGCAGGGGGACAGAGAAGGGTGTACCTAGCTCAATAGGAATTCTTAGGAAAAAGACTTGGGAAGGACAGCAGGATTCATCCCACTATCTCTGGGCTTGGGACACCTCTTAATTGTGTCTTTCCACCATAACTGTTTTCACAACCTACACAATTAAATTCTATTGTGTAATTATGGTACCATACTATTAAACATAAATTTTTTCACTAGTTTCTCTGCAATCTCTCTATTTGAGGATATGAAATAATACCTTTACATTTCTGGTTAGAAAAAATCATAAATCCCTATGTTAGACAACACTGAAATAATATTTTTGTATTTATTATGTTGTTCAGTCACTACTTATCCCTTGAAAATTGTGATTGTTTCAGAAGTTCAAATTAGATGTTCAGACTTAAGACTTTTTCCAAGCACACAGCGATTTGTCAGATAATAACACCCCTATGTTGGTATGGCCTGTTACCTGAATAGATTCCAAAAACTAAGTACAAACTATGTTAGAAATTACTTCAGCTGTCATTACTTTGTGGTATTCAAGGTGAAATGAGGTAATTTTTAAATAGCATGAAGTAAGATTGCATAATAATTTAGGTCAAAAAGTGAGTAACAAGTCACATAGCTGAGATGAGCAGAATATAGTGAGTGTAGAAATGCAAATACCAGGCATCCCTATCATAATTCTAGGTCCTATTAGACTAGCCATTTCTTGAAGTCTGAGTAAGGGGAAAGGTTAACATTGCTGTCAGGAACAGTTCTTACAAAATTTGATGACAAAGGATGATTTGTATTTTTATGAGGACTGATTAAAACATATTTAGAGATACGAGGTACAGGCAGTATACAATTATTGGAAAGCTGAAGAACTTACCCTCTTGTGAAGTGTAGCACTTATTAAAACTGCAATAGAAAGAAGCAATTCCTGCCCACTGTAGATCTTTTGCCCAATTATAAAAGGGTGTGTGATACTGGAAGCTAAAGCAATGCAGACAAATTAAAGCAGGCACTACTTTCTTGCTTTTCATTTTTGGAATGGATGAACAATACACATGGATCAAAGCAAAGGGCTTTGTTTGTGGCTGCAGTCTCTACCATTTGTCCTTTATATACCAAATCACATGAAAGCATTCCAAAACAAGTTTTGCCAAATATTCCTAATCTTAAAGGATTATGATTAGGTGAACTTGTTATTCTATGTAACTATTTTACTGAATCGTCATTTTTATTATTCATATGTTATATTTCAGCTTGATCAAGTATGCTGTTGAAAAGAGTATGTTTCTACCTAAGAGTATGTTTTCTATCTTTCAGTGGCAATGTATGCTTTGGTTTTGTGTCCTCCGCCCTTTGCATGAATTGCTAAAGCAAGAAATCCTTTACTTTTCAACAACTACCTTAGTAGATTAAAGACTTCCTTTGATGGAAGCACTATAGCCACCTAGTTTGCAAGACAAGGAATAGGGTCACATGTAATTTTCCATCTAAACAAATAAATGAGTTTATATGCAGCTTTACTTCCAGATCAGAACTTCAAAAATCTGTCTTGTTCTGCTTGCTGAGTCTTAGAATACTTCTCTGACTTCCTGCCTATTCACACTCTCGCCTGATAAAGTACACACAAGCATTGCTAGGATCAGCATTATGAGTAGCTTTACATGCTCCTTCCACCCCAGAGTTTTCTTGAAAACCACCCTGAACATCCTTGCAGTAATTCCAAATTAGGGAATTTATTCAACAGATAAAATGGAGTTGCTGTACCTCTCTTCACATTCACTGTAAGTACCTGAGCTTGGGTCAGACATCAGCTTTTCAAGGAGCTCTGTGTGGAGCTTATGTACCTTTTTGCTTTATGTAACTTTTTATTTTATGTACCTTTTTTTATCTTTTTTTTTCTTTGACTGTGTTCAAGTGTTCCATAAGGAAGGATATTTCTGCCCTTGTTTATTCCAGAGTTTGTTGGATCCTGATTCCAGTCATACTGGACTACATCAGAAGTAATTGGAATGCAGTAACTCCAAATCTCTTCTGGTGTCACTAAGATCAGGTCTGACTCATTTCTACTATACCTAGTCTTTAAAATCAAATCTGTTCTTTTTCTCTTTAAAACTGTAATTTTGTTCTGCTGTACTTTGAATTGTAGTATTACTTTGAAAAAAAAAAAACATAAAAATGACATTTCAGAATTCTATATTTGTCTGACAGTTGTTTCTGTTGCAGAAGTGCTCATTTTATAAGTTAAAATGTTGTCTTTCCTAATACTTTCCTAATACTTAGCCCAGAATGCACAAGGTGTTATGATTAGAATTATTGACACACTGTCTTCATATTCTGCAACCACTGAAGGCCATTTTACATTTTAAAGCCTCTGTTTGCTTGCACCACCCTGTCTTCTTCAAATCATGCCCCTGGTAATACTGCCAGACCTTTTGCATTGCAGAAGCAGGTTACAGGTCTAATGGATTGTATTCTGTAAGGCAAACATACACTTCAGAAAAAAAAGCAGCTCAGACTTCATGTTTGAATAGCAGGAATCACAATTGTTAATAACAGTAAAACTTCCTTTTTCTATCAGAAACAAATAAGGATCATTCTTTGGGTGCCAGGTTTGACGCATAGAACTTTTAGCAAAGAGATCTGGCCACCATTCTGCTAAATGTATCAGGAAAGCCTTAATTTGATCACAGAGGAGAGTCTAAGAAAATGAAAACAGGACCTTTCAGTTTGGCAGAAGTGGTAGTGTGTTCAGCTGCTTTGTCAGGGAATGTGCTGCTAAGGATATACAGGCAGGAGTTGGTAGAGAAAGGGGCTAACTGAAAATTATGGATTTAGCACATTATGGCACCAAGCAAACTTTCACATCTCCTTGCAGTCAAAAGTCTGTCTTTCATTTTCTTTTATAAAATATCAACCAATTAAGCATTAAAAGTACAACTTTTGTCATACTGAGAATAACAACGTCTTATAACACAAAGGAACAAAGGCTGGAAGTTGAAGGAAATTTTTAAAAACGGAAGAAACAAAAAAAATGAAGACATGAAGTAGTTGTGTTTAGTTTGGAAAAAAAAACAAATCAAAACAAAAAACACCATCTTTCCCCTCCCTCCTTGCCTTTTTAAAAATATACTTGAAAATGCAACATTTGGAAAACTCTGCACATGTCTAAATTTAGGGTTTGTGTTACTTTACTCTGCATTTCTTTATCACACTTTACTCATCCATATATCATTTTGTAGAAAGCTTATGTGGCAGGCTGATGCATGTCTTACTTTATAAATATTTATTACCCACTGGTGTGTTTCTATCTTTGAAGTTACAACCACTTCTCCTTTTCAGTCCTTGTTCCCTCCTTTTTCTTATTAAAAAAAGAATCTTGTCAAACAATTTTGTGTATATGAAAATGCTGTGAAGACTAGTTTTGGTTTTAGCCTCATCTTTATTTTACTTTGCTTTGCTTCCCCCCTTACTTTCCTTTTTGGAAAGCGTAGGCCTGGAATAAGAATGTAAACAGCATGATCTCTGCTGCTGTTACATGAATGCAGCAAGGCAAACCTGGCCATTCATAGGCCCATATGCCCACGGTTCTGTCTCCACAGGGATTCCCTGGAACAGCTAGGAGGACTTGAGCTTAAAGGAAGTATGACTGGCCTTTGAAGAAAGCTCAGAGACAATCATCACAGGCTGGAGCTGCTAAAAAATGAGGATAATACAGTTTTGTGGTTTAACAGGATGGGATCCGAAAAATATATATTTAAAAACCAAAACACAACCAACCAACCAAAAACACAACCCCCCCAAAACAAAAAACAAACAAAACCATGCAAACAAAAAAACACAAACAAACAAACAAACAAAACAACAACAACAACAACAACAAAAAAACCCGCAACCCAAAACCACCAAGTAGTTGGCCACATCAGAAGGATAACCAAACTGTTTGGTTTGCTGCAGCATAAATGTATTCTTGCCTTGTTATGTAGAGTGAATTCTCTCTGTCCACACAGGATCAATGTTTTCTCATAACCTGATCCACCATGTTATTCTACCAGAGAAAGTGTGGTATTTTACTGAGGTAAAATTGACATACCTAACTGAGAATCAGCAATTAGCTTTTCCAGTTGAAACATGGTGACCTAAAGTTTATGTCTTATTTTTTTTCCCTCTCTCTGTCCCTCTAAAAAAATTGCATGTGAAGAGTTTGAGTAAGCTGGACTCAGAGGGAGCAAAAGAGAGGCCTAATTGCTGTCTTGACCTACTTTTACACCCCAGTCACTTAAATCCAGGGGTAAACCTAGGTTCTTTTGCTCTGGGTAAACACAAAGGAGAAATACTGACCAGATATTCTCAAGAGGTAAAAATCACATGAAAGTTTACTGGCAAACTATGGAAAATCAAGGAATTTTGGCAAATTATTTAGTACAACATAAAAAACTTACCACAGCACAGACTTAGCCCATTCAACATAAAAACCTTTAAAGCCATTCAATGGTACATTCTGTGAAAAGAGAGTTAAAGAAAAAGAAAGGGAGAAAAACAGAAACACCGGAAAGATATAGAAAGACAGACATACAGCCATCAGCTCCTGGGTTCCAGTAATGTAATGGATTGAAAACTCCAAGGTGAAGGTAGGGTTAAGGAACAACAAGCTGGCCTCATGGTCCAGCTTCTTACAGCCTTGGCGCATCCTGGGCCTTCTTCTCAGGTGGGATTTATAATCTCTTGGCCACTCAGGGACTGGGTTAGGCAAAACTGGGACTGCCTCCAGTGTGCAAGATTGACAGACACTGTGGGACCCTGGAGTATGGGGGACAGGGCACTACCTCACCAGAGCAAATCTTGACCCACCCCCTACCACACACTCCAAGAATCCCAAGATGTCTAGAGAGAAATCATTCTTTTCAGTCTCTGATTCCTACCAAATGAGTTTCTGTTTTACCCTAAAGTCTGCCATTCTCTTTCAATACCCAAAACCGTGTCTGCATTTTCCAGCTATACCAACCAGTCAAATAAAATATTCAGCTTGCTTTTCTTACTGATGATGCACATTTAGCTCACACTGGTCATTATAATGCCCAACTCCCTTTCCTGAAGGACAGTTAATTTCTATGCATGCAGCTCAGTTCTGTGCAAGTGTTCAAGGCCAGATTGGATGGGGCGTTGAGTAACCAGGTCTAGTGAATGGCATTCCTGCCTATGGCAGGGGGATAGGAACTAGATGATTTTTAAGGTCCCTTCCATGATTCTAAGGTTACTGTTATTCACCTGCTCTTTCATTATTTTGTGTATTCAACAACTCCATGCCACCAGCCTTTTTTTCATTCGATTTTTCAGACTTTCATGCTCACAGCACAGTTTTAATACACAGCCAGACACTAATGACATTTCTCCTTTTCTTTCATCTGTTTTTGTTAAAACTACTACTTGTTTGCTGTCTTTATTCCATGATGGGTTGGTTTCTTTAGGAAGAGTTAGTGGGGTATCTTTGTAAATTCCTCCTGGAAAATCCAAGCTGACTTGGATATCAGTGTGTGGGGGTGTTTCCATGAACTTGATTCCTTCATAGAAATGAAACAGGTTTTCCATATAGCAAGCACACATTGACCCTTATTGTAATTTATCTTACTTGCTTTTTTAGCTCATTCTTAGATATTACGGATTTTGCAGGCTGTTCTCATTCTTTTCCAATTTTATCTTATATGTTTTTAGAATTATTTGCTGAAATTGCTGTTCTTTTCAATTTTTCCTCAAATATTACTTTTTCTACTGTCCCATCATACTGACTTTCGGGCTGTTTTTCAGTTCTGTGACTCAGCTGCAGTATCCCTAAAGAGTCTGCAAGCTGCTTTGAAATATTCAGCCATCCCTTTTAGCCTCTTGGAATCTTCATAAGATTTTGAGGTTTATTTTTCTGCTGTAGCAGAGGAAGGTGGAAAGATGGACAAGTACAACTTTTCTTCCTATTTGTGCACAATATTATGACAATAGATTATTGAGTTGGGTTATGCATAGAATTTTCCGCTTTTCTTCTTGTCTAGATGCTCCCTGAAGAAGCCGTTTGTGGCAGCAAAAAAACCAATCTCTGCATCATGACTTGATGTGATTGTTACTGCATGGGAGTAATTGAAAACACTGCCCTGTTGCTTCATTTTCTCTCTCTGCAGTCCTTCTACTCAGATGCTACAGACCCTCTCAGTACCTGGGTGGGTCACTGGCAGGGCAGGTCTAGTACTGGGCTGCTCCTGTTTGGACTTGGGAGTTTCTATTCGTAGAGAATGTCTCTTATTTGTTGACATAATTAATTTATTTATCTGATCACTCCTCTTCCTGTCCAGACATGTGGGGGTGCATAAAGCTCCTATGCCTGAGGGTACTTTCTTAGGCTATAGAAATAAGAATGGAGGAGCAAAGCCTGAAGTCTAAACCTAGAGACAATTTCGCCACAACAGCTGTGTACAAATGACCAGGCTGCCCACTGAAAGCGTGAGAAAGGAGTAGGATTTGCATGAAAAGGTATGCATCTGAAAGCATGCCAAATTTGAACCTGATTCATACTAAGGTAGTTTGCCATTGCTGAGAAAGGCCTGAATTGCTTCTGAGGGTTGTGTCATCTGCTAGAAATTTAAAAAAAAAAAAAAGTAATATTGTGATATGTCACTTGTTAACCAATCTGTCTGCCCAGACTCAGATAGATTTCTGGCCCCTGTATATTCTCCTGGTGGGAAAAGCGATGAGTGTCTGATGTCTGAAAGTGCTGCTGTGTCTTCTTCCTGAATGGTGTCATTTCTGGGGCTAGCATAACCCTGTGTCAGTGAAGAAGACACACAGCTCAGCTGAGAACTACGATTTAGACTTTTGAATGGGCTCTTTCAGTAGAAAGACCCTGTGAAATTGCATAATTTGCATTCTGTAACTGGATTTTTTTTTACCTCTAGCCTGATTTCAGTTATCTTCACATTTTTCAAAAGTATTCAACTCCAATCACTCTCATATGTAGTTCAGTAAAGTGCATGTGTTTTCTACCACCTTACTATCTGCTCTTTTATACTCAGTGATCTTTCTTGGAAAATAGGACTTCATTTTGCTTTCAGTTAAGCCACCCAGGTCTGTAACACCCATCTGCCTTCATTAAGATCAAGCCAACTGCGTCCTAATTCAACCATAGGAGGCATTCTTCTGTGTGTCTAAGTTGTGGAGGAGCAGTCTGCTCAAGAGCCCCTCTAGGGATCTCTACTAGTATCTCTTGCCAACTTCCCTCTGAATGTTTTTCTTATTTGAAGAAAGCTGCTGTGTTGGTTTTGTCTGCTGTTATATGACATCCTGGAAGCCATAACTCTGTTGATATACATTTCTGTGTTCTCAGAAACAGTAATTTTCTCCTGTAATAGAAACTGTATGAGTCAGATATATTAAATAATTCATAGAATTTTACAATGGCCTGGGTTTGAAGGGACCTTAAAGATCATCTAGTTCCCTGCCATAGGCAGGAGCACCTTTCAGTAGACCAGGTTGCTCAGAGCCCCATCCAACCTCACCTTGAATACTTCCAGGGATGGGGCATCCATAGCTTTTCTGGGCATCCTGTGCCAGTGTCTCACCACCCTTAAAGTGACAAATTTATTTCTGTCATCTGATCTAAATCTACTCTGTTTAGTTTGAAGCCATTCCCCCTTGTCTTGTCACTACAGGCTCTTGGAAAATGTCCTCTCCAGCTTTCTTGTAGCCCCCTTTATGTACTGGAAGGCTGCTCTAAGATCTTGCAGGAGCTTTCTTTCCTCCAGGTTGAAAAACTCCAGCTCTCTCAGCCTTTGTAGGAGAGGTGCTCCATCTCTGAGATCATCTTTGTGGCCATCCACTGGACTTACTCCAGCAGGTCCAAGTCTTTCTTGTGCTGAGGCCCCCAGAGTTGAACACTGCACTCTAGGTGGGGTCTCACAAGAAGGGATTGAATTTGTCCCTGTGTCCACCATTCAAAGACAAAATAAACCCATTCCCACTCACAGTCCTCATAAGACAAAGGTACAGAGCTACTGTCTAGTCATGTGGACCTTTCTCCCAACTCTTTCACTTTTGGTGCTCAGAGTTGCTAGCTATTGGGGGGGGAAATGGAAACCTCATTGTTCACTTAACTCTGTCCTGCAGAGAGTATTTGGGATTCTCTAGCAATGACTGTCTGCACTATTTTCTCAGTTAATGCAATTTTAGCAAAGCTGATGAGAAACAATAGTAGACAAGAGAGATGAGATCATATGGTAACATTGTGTGATACAGCTCTTTTGAAACCATGAAGCACTCAGAGGTCATAGAAGTTGGGCAGCAGGTATTTGCAAGACATGGATTTGATCACTGTGCTATACTTCTATCAGCAGTATAAGGACAGTCACTCTGACCCCTACGCAGTACTTCAAATCAGTCTGTGTTTGTATTTCCAGGAGACAGACAAACTTAAGTAAGAAATGAATCACTGAGGGCAGCCGTAGAACTACCAAAACTTTGACTCTGTTAGCCCACTGGCAAGCATGGAAAGAATCGTGATATGCACTGAAACTAACCCAGTGACTCAACAGCCCAAGCACTAGTGTGAAGATGCTTCTTTAAGGTAAGAAATCCACACTGAGTGTAAACTACCCATGTATCTGTTTACCAGAATCATTTGGTGTTATCTGCCTTTGTATATTATTAACTTGGTCTAATTTGTTTAGGATAGGTTTTTTCAGTATTAGCATTTTGTTCTACCTGTGAAAAAGGCAGCTCTTAGTTCTCCACTGCTCTTTTCAGATGGAGCATTTCAATAAGCTTGTACAACAGCAACAGTTCTCAACAGCATTTTTAAAGTAAAAAGGAAAAAAAATAGCTGGAGAAAATGGAAAACATCTGGATTGCACTATCTAGTACTGCACTCTGTGTCGTGACAGAGAAAGGATAGTGCTCTGTTTTACACGTGAAGTGTAAAGTGTAGGCTTCAGTTGTACAAGGTTAATGCACTAGCAGCTGGAATCAAGTAACTCTTATGGTTTTATTCTCTTAGAGCAACTTCCAAATCCAGTTGGATTTGTCTTTGCTGGCAAAAATAATCATAGAATCATCTAGGTTGGAAAGATGTTTAAGATCATTATATTAACTGTATAATAGTGATCATAATGAAGGGAAGAAAGCAAATATTCAAGCATGTCTTAGTAGTCGCTGAAATAAATGCTTTCTCTAGCACCGTTTGCGTTGATTTTTTTTTTTTAAATATATTTTCAGTAAGAGGAAACCAATTCAGTTCTCCAGGCTTTGTAGAAAGGCTTTCAGTCCCTAATTATTTAAAGGCCTGCTGATAGCTGTGATGGCCTATGCTTGAGCACCATGCAAATAATCTGTTCAAAGATCAACTTCAGAATTCTCACCCCACTGGAATGTAGCAGGAGCCCATTTATCACCATAGGAATGCAATGACTGGTGAAAACCCTTCATAAATTCACCCTGCTTTCAAATATGAGGGTACTCAGATAATTTCTCACTCAGAGCAGGAATCGGATGCTTGTGATTAGGATTCTGATCATTTCATCTGACTACCTGTCAATTTATAAACTAACCCATGTGAACTGACAGCTTTCCAATTTTTTATTTTTATTTTTTTTATCAGTAATAAAACTTCCCCTTTTATTTGTGTAAGCATCTAGTTCTGGATTATTTCAAGGGAATTGTTGTGATAGTAACTGAAGACGTAGCAGTCTGCAGGCAAAGGGAAGTTGCAGTTGGCTTTAGCTTTTGTACTCCATGTGTTTCACAAGAAGTGAACAACCTAAAATTCCATTACTTGTTGGGCCATGAATTCAAATGTCAATTTAACATATTCACACTGAAGAGAAAGATATAATACTGTTCAGTCCAAAGAGGCAAAATTTCCCAAGTTCCCATGAATTTCCCCACAAGGAATGCATATTAAGGAACGTTTACACAAGGCTTGGTGAAACTCCCTTTATTTATTTCACTTGTGTTGTTGCTGCTGTTGTATAAGAAAGAGCAAAATAACAAGAAGAACAAAGTAAAATAAAGTAACAGCTGATCCAAACATTTTTAACATGTTGAAATCCCATTCCAAATGCAAAGACTCTTTCTTTCTGCCTTTTCTTTGCATTGATTTGCACAAGCATTTTCTCTGTGAGCCAAATACATCTCTGGTATAACTTCACTGAAGTCACTGGACTTACACCAGAGGTGGTTTTGGTCCTCTGTCCGGGGTAAATACAGTAGGAATAAATTGGTCACGCAGGCAGAGTGTCTGGCAATAAGTGCACTGAGTGGTCCTGGCAAACCAATAGGAAAAGTCTAAAATAAAAAGCCCAAATAAGTCTTCTACTTAATATAGGGCCTAAAAATCTACTGGGAGCTGCTGAATACTGCCCACTAACTGTACAAAGTATAGGTAGCATGCCTTCCAAATATCAAAATACCAGACGGAATGCCGTGAAAATAAATAACTTCTAATATAAACAAATGAGAACATATCAAACTGTTACCTCTTTAAACATAATGTAAATAAAAAAAATACCAGTCCTTCTACACAATAAATATTAAGAAACCATTGACATAGTTGAAATGTACTCATATAAATTAACAACTTTAATTACATTAGCCAAACAGACATTGGTTAAAGCACTGCATGTAGTATGCAAAATAATAATAATAACAATAATAATAATATCAACAACAAAACACAAAATGATAAAAACAAAATAGGCTTCATAATATCTTGGCTTTCATAATTTATATATATGTATATACATATATATAGTTGTGTGTGTATATATATATATACTGTAGACATATATTTAATATGTATATATATAATATAATACAATGCAATATAACATAATCTAATATAGTATAATATATTATGTCATGTTAAATTGTATTATATTTTATAGATACATATTATTATGAAGATATATATACACATATATAAATAATATATATGTGTATATATATATATCTTCAACCCATTGTCAATGTATTGTTTCTGAAAGTATTTAAATACAAAGAAACCCATTGAGAATTAACAATTCATTATATCTCAAAAAATAAATAGCTATAAAACCCAGAAGTGCTGCTTGTTTCAGCCCACGAAAACCTTGCTTCTAGTTGTTCACAAAAGATCAAATTTTGATTTTATTTACTCATGCTGAAAACATTTTACTCCACATGTGATGCAGTGAGAGCATATGGGGGAGTAAAGCTTTTTTCTGTGTAAGGAAAGGGATTAGCATCTGGTTCTTATACTGATGCACACTACTGACATGAGGTTTAACTTAAAGAACTTTATAATTTCCATTGTATCTACCTATACTTCAGCAATAGATTTTGCTCAATTTATTGATGTTGACTGGTAACTTTCTAGGAAAGGAGACTCTCTGAAAATCAATGGCAATGCTTACAGAGTAAGGCACAATTCCACATGAGTAACTATGGTCCATCAATTTTTAATTTTGCACATAGACTTTACAGTTGCCTGAACTTCTCTACCTAAGAGATATTGCTGCTAGCCTCTACATGGTCTTGTGGTGTCACTGTTAAATGAACTTGATGGCTTAATTCTCAACTAAATACAAAAAAAGAAAGGAGGTATTTATAATCAGCCCTACTTTGCAGTGATTTGGTAGGAGACTGTTTCTATTGAAGTCAATGACAAAACTCCCATTTCACTCAGTTCTACAGTTTTGGCCACTAGACCATATGAGTGCATAATAATTACAAGCATCTGTAAGCATTTCCTTTTGCTAAATCTAAAGGATACAAATACATTCAGCCCTCCCAAAGAAACATCTTAATATGCACTTATGCCAGTTTCTTAGGTTTTGTAACCAGTGAGCATCTGACATGGTGATGTGGAAAGACAACAAAATGTGGTCAACTCTCAAGCAAGAAGATTATGGAGATACTAAACAAATACATTTCTGTGATTAGGTATATACTGAAAATGTATTTTCAATATAAAAAGTAAGTAGGTTATATGGAAAGGAATGTGTTAGGAGTTAAGAGCCTTTATTTTTTCTTGGTACAGTAATACCTGATAGGAGAAGTAATTTTTAAGTCTGCATGCCCCAGAACAACTGCTTAAATATGGTAACAATTTCTAATGCTATTTTAAGTAGGTGCAGATTTAATTAAATCAAATTATCAGGGATGGGTTATTTTGCTGGAATCATTCAGTCTTGATTAACATCCCAATTTCTTACTTTATATTATTATACAGTTTTTAATTTTCCCCTACTTTAAATAACTCTGACCACAAATCAAAACCCCATGACTGATTTGAGAGATTGGAGGAAGAAATCTTTAAAATTTGTGACCATTATACACACACAAATGAAAGCTAAAAAGTAGGACTTGTGAACAGCTACTTCTTGATTTGAAAACTTTCTTCTGTTTTTGGTGTAGCTATCATGAAACGTGCTCACAATATCTAAAATCCTATTTTCTTTCCTCATTTGGAAGTTGTCTCAGGCTAGTTTCATGTTTTTCAGGCCAGTCCCTATTCATCACATTAAATCTCCTATCAAATTCAGGATCAGAATTATTTTTTGAAGGGTCTTTTTCCTTTAGCTGGAAAAACCATGAATCTAAACCTCCTTTGCTAGCAGCCAATGGGAGTTTTGCCATTGTCATCTAGGGGAAGGTTCTGGGATTTCAGGTCTCCAATACTCTCTAACTAATCACTGTGGAGAATAATTTTTATCAATGTGAGCCATTTGACCTCTTTCCCTTACCACTGTGTTCAGAGATCCACTGTGATGCAAACAGCCTCATTCAAATAATTGGATTAAACAGTGTTGGCTGTGGTGCCATTCATCCAGAATCCTTTCTCTCCCTTGACAATGCCCACAGCAGAAGGAACCTGTGATTCGCCCTGGCACAACTTTACTCATGTAAGTGGTTTTACTGATCTTGTAAGGAGACCAGTTGACATCAAAGGGCCTGTTGACATGAGTAACCATTCTGGGACATCTGATGATATAAATAAGGGTTCTGGGGCACCCAATTTTAAGGCCAAGTACAAAGACCAGTGAACTAAATTATACTCTCCACAACAACTCTCACAGACTGTGTCCCTGCTCCTGCTGCTCCAAAGGCTGGCTCTGCTTCTAGAAAAATCAACAGAAATTCTACCACATGCTTCAAATAAGCAGGGCCAGGAACTTTGTTCAAGTTATAAAGATAAATTAGTTGTGCATCTTTTTTTTTTTTCCCTCATAATTTTCCTACTAGCATTTGGTATCCCTCCCTTTCCCCGGTAAGAAAACACAAAAACCCCAACAAACTTCTGCAAATAATTTAAATCAGAAAGCCTTGATATTTTACAGAACACTTTAGTGACAAATTTAATGTTTAACCAATTATATTTTTTCAACTTTTTTTTTTTGCGAATTGCAAACAAGTCTGTAAAAAAAAATGCGTTGTATAAAAAGTACATAAATGTATAACCCATTAGCTGTACTATGCAATCTAAATATTGTGGAATAAATTAGATAGAAAACTTAGCTATGCGCATGTATGTTGATATCTATTCAACAGAGGAAAGGGCTAGTTTTTTTCTTTCTTTCTTTTTTTTCTTTTTTTTTACCTTTTTTTTTCAGATACATACAAATACGGACATGCGCCCATGCGCACATACATATGCACACGCAGAGAGCACACACTCACACATGCATACACAAACAGTTTTGGCTGACAAAAAATGAAGGCCCTGATTACACTGTTTAAACATGGTTCTCAACATGAAGGTGCTAACACACTATCCCTAGCCAGTGTGACTGGGTTATATTGTGCTTTTTTTTTTTTATTATTTTTTCTTTTTTTTTCTTTTTTTAACAGACTGTGCTCTCGACAAGATGGCAAGCCGTGTTAGTACTTCTTTCCAGGAGAGGCATTTAGAAGCCTGTCCCATCAGAAGGCAGCTAACTGGGGCTTGGTTCAGCAAACCTATGAGAGTCTGAAGCTTCAGGCTCAGGGTTATCAAACTCAGTGTAAACGGGGCCTAAAGATTTCTCCCATTCCCTCTTATCCTCTCTCCCTATCCAAAGACAAATGTAAGTTTAACATTCTTTTAAATATGAAAGCGAAAAATTTTTAGAAAACAATGACTATCTACTTATGCCCTACAGGTTGGACCCTTCAGGTTAGGTGTTGACACTGAAAATCAGGTCTTACAGGTAACACACAAACCCATTAAGAGTTTTCATGCTAGAGGGTGGTGATTAAGAAAGCCAGTATTTTAGCAAAGACTATTTCAAACAGAAATCCAACCACAATTGCCATTTTCTGTATATTTGCAGGAGCAATGGTGGACAGGGCCCAAGTCTGCTTGCAATTTTACATCAACACTTTTTAAGTGTATACCAGTACTTGAAGTTTCTCTTGCACAAATACCAGCACTTTAGGTTTCTCTTGCACAAATACCATTTTGAACATGTAGCCTCCCACTTGGCAGTAAGAAACAAAAAATCTTTTAACATACTGTGCTTTGCACACAAACATTCATTGTTTTAAGAACAGTAAAATGAAGCTAGAAGTGCTTATACCTTGTGTATGCATACATATATACATACAGAAATATATACATATATATGTATATCCCTTGGACAAAGTTGTTTCCCTACAGTGCACATTTGCTGTGCATCAGGGCCAAGTTTAGTGTTATACATACAAAACAGTATGATTATGCTCAGGGGGACCTCAAATCCAAGCACCTTGGATCCAAATCCCAGGGGTTTTCTGGGCTTACTTCAAATGGCAATTTTTTGTTGAGGGCACTATTTGAATTTAACTGGTTAACAGATATTCCAGCCTGAATGTAATCAACTCACTGACTCTTACTTCAAACCCTAACTCGTTACAGGTGAATGGTACCAACCACAAACAGACCTTATAGAGGCTTGCACGAATGTCTTTGGTGTATGTGTCTATTCATTTTAAGGTACAAAATAATAATAATTATTATAATAATAAAAATAGCTATTTTGTGTGCTGTAGCAGTTCTTGTATAGCTCACAATAAGTGCAGCTCTCAACCCCTCCCACACCCAACCACCCTCCCTTGCAAATATTTGTTAAATAAGGATTAGACAGGTCAGACACCATTGTAGTGCAAATAGTAAACGATTAAAAATTTTTTTTACAAAATATAGAAATGTTTGACTCCAGTAACTGGACAAACATGTTCCTTTCAAGTATCTCTCACCAAAGAATTTTTTTTTAAAACAAGTTACTTCCACTTAAAAAAAAAGTCTCTCTGTTTTTTTTTTTTTCTTTCTCTCGCAGGTAAACAGTTTCAAACCATCTAGGTTGCATAGTTCTAACATTGTAAGCACCTTTACAGAATGTAACTTTTATTCTTTCATTAATTTTTTTTCTGGTTTTTTCTTCATTTTTCTCTTTTCCTTTTTTTTTTTTTTTTGTAAATGTAGTGCAGAAGATGAAGGTGTACACACCTGCACACTATTGACCCTTGATCAATGTTAAGTATATGTATGTGTATTGTGTCTGTATGTATAGAGATATGTATATAAATACATAGCCCTATATATACAAACACAAACACTACACACCTATTCAGTTGCTCTGTAAATGTGGGGGGAAAGCGCCAGTGACTGCAGTGATCATACACATGGCTTTTCATTGACCTTTTGGACTTTGTCCAAATTTCTGCAGATTATATAAGCTGCTACCATGGCTTGACCTGATGGGTAACTAAGGGAGGGAACAGAACTTCCTTCCCCTAGTAGTAACTAATGTTTAGTATACTATGTAACAAGATAAAGAGCATACTGAAAGGAAGGGGAAATCCCCATTCCATACCACCATTTAGACCTATCTTATTCAAGCCCAGCTTCATGACATTTTCTTCCTTTTTTATAGCTGAAGTCTTTTCTGATCCTCTGTAAGTTTTTGTTTGTTTTTTTTTTCTTTTTCTCTCTCTCCCTTTTCTTGCTCTCTTCTGTTTTTGCTTATATTTTGATGATTGTTTCACTCAAAAAAGATTATACCATGTCTCGTCTTTCCTCTTCTTGGGCTTTTGATAATTTTCTTCTTGACAAGAAGGGCCTTGTGCACACTAGTGTCTATGAACAGCCACACTCCTCCACAATCATATTCTGTATGTCTTTCTTAATGATGTTCTGGCCATCATCATAGTAGAGCATGGACATAGGCCGGAGCTTGGTGGGCACACAACATGATTTGAGGTTGGCAAAGGGGCTATGGCCCCGCATGCGGTAGTGGTTGATGACAGTGGAGTGGAAAGATAATGATGAACCAGATGTGCCTGCTATGTGGCTGGGACACTCTCCTTCGCAGTAGTTGGCATGATAACCTGTAGGAGCAATGATCCAGTCACTCCATCCTATGTCCTTGAAGCTGACAAAGAACTGCTTCTTGCAGCAGATGTTGACTTTGCCATCACACTCCAGGCCTCGTCTCCGCCGCCTGTGCTGGCGATCCTCTGAGTGCCGGGCAAGCATCATCAAGAAGGGCCGATGTGATTGCTCCTTCTCCTCTTCTCCTGTGAATTCTCCAGCTTCCTTTTCTTTCCCTTCCCCATCATCTTCCTTTTTCTTCTTCTTGCCCAGTAGCACCAGGTTGGCTCCAGTCTCTTGACACAGGTCACAGGCAATCCGCACATCCAAAGAGCTCTTACCTTGGTCCAGGAGTCTCTGGACACTGCTGGAGACAGGGAAGATGTGCCAAGTGCTCTTACGGGTGTCCACTGCCTTTTCTGAAATCAAAGTCTCACTCTTTTCACCTTTCAGCCCCCCATCCTCTGTATCTTCTACTCCTTCAGAATTGCCTTTGGGCTGCCGCTGCTGTTGAAACAGGCGGATGGTGACTTTTGTCCTGCTCCGGTTGGCCTTGGAGACCTTCAGGAAGAGCCACACTTCAGCATGCTCCACCACTGACAATTCACTGCCTTCCTTAGAAATCTCAAAGTGCAACATTTTCTTGGCTGTGCCTGATTTGGTAAATGGAAATAGACAGGAAGAACTTGTTAGTATGTCTGCTTGCATTTTGTTAAAGAGACTTCTGTTACTTTTCCCACAGGCATCAAGTGCCCTAGGTTTTCTATTTGATTCTTTAAAATTTTATGGATCTTCTGTTCTAACCTTCCTTCACCCCCTCCTCAGTTTGTATTTTGTGAAAATTCTCTTTTTAGAAAAGGATATATTTGCCTGTTTTCCAGCATATTTTAACCAGAGCATTTTTCATAGTAACAATATAGTCATTAATGTAAATCATCTCATGGCAAATAAGCATCAGTGGCTGCCAAGGTTTGCTTAAGCTGTCTTTGTGATCACTGTTAGCTGAAATGCAAAAATGCTTTATGATGGCAGTCCATATGTACCGTATGCATAAAAATCTACACCTAATATCTGGTTAGGGAATGAGGTCCAGTGCTACCAATTCTTTAGTAATACTTTGAAAAATATGTCGGAAAGAGGTTTACCCTTTCTCCCTTTATAAAAATACATCCTTCATTTGCATCTTAAAATGAGTTGTAAATATCTATTTTTTCAGAAACAAACACATGCTAAAATGTGAACCTCAGCTTTAAGAAGTTTGCAGAGTTATATTGTAAAGAATTGAAGAATTGCAGCAGGCAGACTTTTCATCCTGTTAGATGTTAGCTGTAGATCCTGTTCCTAATTTAACACACTGTACTTGCTGTGATTATAGTAATGGTGAATACACTGAGAAATGAGCTAAAGAACTGTATAATTATGGGGATGGTTCTCTGGCATAACTGTATCAACTTGCTGAGATGTCATTATGATGATTGTGATGGTGAGGAGGTGTTTCTCGGATACAGAGCTCATATCCCTGGCAGAAGTTGGAATGAATAATGAGGGCTGTTTAATGATTTGATCACTAGAGCATGAAGAAGTTAAGAGAGAATGAATTAGCTGGGGGTTGGTGGTGATATTATTTTTTCAAGAGAGGTACTTTTCTATTTTCTTGACAAAGAAAAAAGCCCTGATGACGTCTTTTATTCCTTCTCAGCATGGAGGCCAGGATGGCCTGGGGTCACAGATTTTCAATGTACAGATACCTGGCTTTAGTGAGAAAGAAACAGTTTTCATAATTATTAATTTGTCATTAATATTATTCTTGAGCTACTCATAGTTGTTTACCAAATTTTCTGTACAGCAATTCTTCTTGTCAGTGAACCAGAACTTTGCACCCTAAATCAGAAAGTGGTGACTAAAACAGAAGTAGTTGGACACATACAGGAAAAATTGTCCTTGTTGTAGCAAGGCTCTTCTCCTTGCTTCCCACTGCAACTGAATTCACAACTATGGTCTCCCTGACCATTCCCCTGTTCTCCCATTCTCAGGTGAGACAGGACTGGAGTAAAATCACAAGAGACATCTACCTTGTGTTCACTTGCAAATTCAAGAGTTCCTGATTTCTGAAGTTTATAGGCAGGCTGTGCTGCCCCTTGAGCTACCTGTTGCTTTTCTTCTCTGTGAAGTACTAGCACTGGCACATTCAGCTTTCCCTCGTGGCATTCCCAGGTCAAAGAGAGAGACATTTCTGAATTACAGTGTCCAAAGGGCACAGTGTTTTGTTTTTCCTCTAAGTGAGAGTGTGAAATTGTAGACTTTAACTGTCACTGAGATATGGAAACACATGGTTTGTGTTAACTGCTTCTCACAGACGGCTGATGCCAGTCTCCAGAGTGAGTTACATTAGTTTCTCAGGGAGCTACATGAACCAGCGGGATTGTGCTTTAGAAAAGGAAATAGCTTATAAAAAAGACAGAGCAAGCTGACCAGTACTGTGAGGCATGATGAAATTACTCTTTTCATGTTATTTTTTAATTGATTCATTCAATAATGACTGAATGAGTAATGCTGGGGGTTTTTCCATTCTGGTAATCAAACTATGTCAAAGCTGCCAGCTGTCTTTGAGCAGAGGTCAGGTGATAAACACCAATCTCACTCCTCACTCTGTTTCAGAGTGTGAGGAGTAGTACAGTGACATCCCTCCAGTCCAAAGGAAGTCTGGTCCAAAAGGCTGGTTGCCTTGTACGCAGGGTGTTATGGAGTGTTCTCTATGAGAATGGACACCTCTAAGGGCTGTGAGAAGCAGCCGGCCTCTGGCTTTATTCCCCCTGACTCTCTCTTCTAAAGCAAGCTTCTAACTTTATGTTATTCCTTTCCAGTCCTGCTAAATCCTTTCTAAGGGGGACCTGGACTTCAAGGGAACCTGACGTCAGGTGATGTGCCAAGGATGGGTTGCTGCCAACCAAGACTCTTCATCCAACCCATTCTGCTTGATGCCTCTAGGCAAGCAAACCTTGGTGGAGAAAAGGTGTTTTAGATCAAGCTGCAGAAGATCTTCTGTCACCAGCAGCCTCTTCCCAGCTGCTCTCTTTCCCTAGAGCTCACAGACATGTGTGGAATTAGCATGAATTGCTGGGAATTGCCATACTTATTTTGTATTCTTGAGAAACCAAGCTGGGCACGGACAGCAGTTCTGGCACTAGCAGGGGTCCTGTGCATGAGCAGATCAACTGTGCTGGGTGCATGAGAAGCTCATCTGTGCTGCACATGGACAAAAGTCCTAGTCTGGTCATCTGCTCTGGAGAAAGCAGGTGGACGGTGCAGACCTTGCTCAACAGTGGAAGAAGCTGTATGACCCATCTAATCTGAAAAGCCAGGCAGCCCTGCATTACAGAATAACCTAGTGCTGTTAAGTGCTAGTCCATGGTATTGTACATTCTGCTATTTCTGTGCTAGTGGGAGTTGAAAATAGTTACGAAATGAGGTATCTGCAACAGCAAATACTCATATTACCTTTTGCACTGGCCAGAAGCATAGTGATGCAAGCAGTCTTTTTGACAAATATTACATGAAAGAAACAGGACCTCAAGAACCCTCTTGAATAGCTTTTCAAATGCTCTTCTATGTGTGAAAGTAGAATTCTTCCTCATTACTAAAAATATTTGAAGAGTTTGATTAAAGTACATGAGTACTTGCTTTTCCTTTACTTAAGGGAAGCGAGCTTGAACAAGGTAGTCTAAGACGTGTCCTTATGCAGGGATAACAGCCTCCTTGTAGGGTGTTAGCTACAATAACAGCCTCTCTGGATGTGGTTAGCTATATTTTCAGAAACAAATGGTGGATTAAGATTCTAAAGAAAAAAGATGCAGGAAGCTTATCTGAGCCTAATATTTCTGAATGAAACAAAATCCTGAAACCTGCGTAGCTAATAAAAGGTTTTATAGCAATTAAAAAACACTTTCCCTTTCATAAGTTTTTAGAAGGAGACTGGGAATGGTGCAAGGTTGAGGATAAAAAGCATGCTTTCACATTAGGAAAAAACGAAGCTTTTCTGAATTCTCTCCACATTCACAACTAGTTTGTTACGATCACACAGCACAAATGGTATGAATCCTGCAGTTTTTAAGAGGTCACTGTTCTCAGACAAGCTCATTTTCAAATCAGAGTTTGGCCTGTACTAAAACCAAATTGAGACCCTAGAATCTGGCTTATTATGGTTACACATTCACTTTATAACAGGATCTTTGTTTCCAAAAGGTTCAGTGCTACAATAAAATAAATTCTTCAAGTGTTCTGAGGCAAAAAAAAAAAAAAAAAAATCTATATTGAATTTTCTCCAGATATTTATTAGGGATTTAGCAGTCTTTCTTTTTAGGTCTGAATTAATGGTCAGGATCAAAGCTTTGGAAATATATACTGTTCATCAAACTGAAGGTAAAAGGGAGATTCCTGAAATTTGGGGGTGGTGTCACTTCCATAATTACATTTTGTTTACCCTGACCAGCCTTTGTATTTGCCATGGCTGATTTGCAAGGGTCTTTTTCCATTTGTTGTCATCCTGCTCCTCCTGCCTGACTGCTGAGGAAAGACCCACAGCCCAGCAGTGATAATGCCTTCATCACTTCCATGCTCATATATACAGCAATGTCAACAGCCTGGATTGTTATCATAGCAGAAGGCAGCTGAAAAAGGAGACAAGGGATTACTCTGGGCTCCTTTTGATTGCTTTTCCACATTTCCCTTTCCCAAAACTTTGGAGACGCCACCTCTCTGCTTTACTGCTGAGCAAAGTCCCTTCCAGAAGGAGGGCTGTGATGCCAAAGGAGAAGTCTAGCGGGGCGAGTGACACCAGCAAATGATGTGAGAAGTGGTTAAAAATACAAGCTCTAAGAAGTAGTGCATATATGGTAAAAGGTTTAATGGAAGGAGTTACTGAGTGGAAAGAAAGTGTAGCAGTATATATAGCATGGGAGTTTTCTCATATCTGTTTTTCTCTTCACTAGTGCTCGTGCACCTTTTTAGGAGAGAAACCTGAACATGCAAGCAGAGGGGAGCCTGCACAGGTACCCTCCTCTCCACCTCTGGAAGGGGTGGCCAGGGCTCACACAGGACTCTGCAGTCAGCACCTGCTCCCAAGCAGCACTTGGGTGATGGTCATGGCACAGTAGCCTGTGGAGAGATTGGACCTGCAGATTCCTGCTGGAGCACAGCATGAGCTACCTCATGCAGGGCTGCCCCTCCAGTCCCCCTGTGCCTGGGCCCTCAAGGGTTCTGCCAGTGTGCTCTTCCTCTGAGGCTAAGGATCCTTCCTTCAGTATGAGTGGCTTTAACTATGCAGTTGAAGTTCCATTATTTGCAATTTGCAGCAGGATTCAAGATCAAGCCCTGTTAGTTCAAGCTATATACATATACTAGGTGGGGTCTCTCTACAATTGAGAGTATCTTCTTTTGCGTAAAATGCGAAGCGATTTAATTTTTTTTAACTATATGCTGTTAAATTATTAAGGCTTTTTCTTTCATAATGAAAGTAATTATCCTTTGTGACATTATAATGTGGCTTGTTCCTAATTTCTCTTAATGCACAGGATTTATTTTCCTTTGAAAAATGCTCAGTGTGTAAGAAGGTGCTGTCACTTTAAATATCAATGCTTCACCGGTGCTTAATTTTGAAACAGTTTTACATTATACTGTAAGTGAACTGTTTTTCCATACAAAGCAAGCTTTTTTTTCCTTTTTTAGTTGCTAACTTTACTACTGCCTATGTTTAGATTTGGGGGAATTTGTACTGCGTGCCAATCTGTAATTACATTCAAAAGCATCCTTCCCTTCACTTCTCATTTCCGTTCCCCAGGAGACAGAAAAAAAAATAGGTTACTAGAAAGGTTCCTCTAAAGAGAGTGAAGTGAAGAGCATGGTTATTGAGAGATAATTGCTCAAAATGTTTACTAATGAGTGACCACTGGAGTTAGATGAATTCTTTGCAGCGTAGAATTTATTCAGAGAATTTAGTGTTATCGTCTGGTAATTATGCCCTAGGCAGACTGATGATTACAAATGTCCTCTTGCCACAGTGAGACAGTGGCCATTTCTGTGAATGTATTCATGGATCACTGGCAAACAATTTATTCTGATTATTCATTATCCAGCATATTTGACTGGTCATCCAGGTTGCATACTTTGATTTGTGCTCCCTTACTGTTGGCTCTTACAGTGAGAGGAGAAATTACGGCACAATTAATAGCTTATCTTCATGTTCACCTACCATTAGCTGCCAGAAAAGGAAGATTTTGTTGTAAGAGAAAAATAAACCAAAAAAGAAAATCAGGAAAAAAGAACTATTCCCCGAGCATTCGTGGGGGGGGGAAAAGCAGCGGCGACTTTATTTAAATACCTTTTCTTGAAAAGTTAACCCAAAGAGGCATTGACAAGGTCATTCAGAATGTGAAATAATTCAGTTCTGGTGAACCTTGACTCTCCTCTGCTATTTTGTTAGGAAGCACTTTACATCCACAGCTTTGAGCTCTTTCCAAATTGAAAGCCCTTCCCCCACATGGCTTTAAATATTTAGAAACAAAAAAGGTGTTTGTTTGGTTGAAGTTGTTTTTTGTTTTTTTTTATTTGACTTCTTCATTTATGTCTAAAACAGCTCAAGCAAAGTTTAGGATCATTTGCACTAGTAAAATATTCCAAGGTAAAAACAATCCCAAGCCTTCACTTTTTTTTTTTTTTTTTTTTTTGAGAGCAATTTTTTTGTGCATACTTGTAATAATTTGCTGTAAATTCTAAAATTAAGTGGATGAGTCTGTTTTCATTAAAATATTTAATTTCTGTGCACTAAGGCCCAAATCCCAAGCCCACTGAAATGAATAACAGAACTTCCAGTTGCTTCCAGTAAACTAAGCTTCAATCCTATATCAATGTTGCAAAGTTCTGTTGCATTAAATGAAATTGCCTTCTCGTAGGCATATCTCTATATATAGATGCAGATACAAGAATTCCTCAGCATGAATCACTTACATGTATGCAAGGTAGATATGTCCTGCACTGAGGAAAACACATGAATGCACATTCTGTCTGCAGGAATGGTATGGGTACAGGCACAGGTATACGAGCATGTCTGCCCTGGCATACCTGTATGTAAGGACATACGTGTGCTTATACACACATGCAGGCAAATACATATTCAGATATTCCCTACTAGCACATGAAATTGTGGGCCTGGCTACACAGAGATGGACACATACAGTACTGTCTGTCTCTCAGGTATGTTTTTCTAAACTGGTTCCCACCTTCCTAGATTCATCTGTGCTTTTCCAGGTTGTTCTTTAAACCAACCAACTCCCCTTAAGTCTCACATTTTGATACAATGAAACAGATTAATACAGAATGGCTTTCCTCTTCTGGAAGTAACTTGCTTTCATTTGCTAAACTTGAAATCTTTGATTTGCTATGCTGGGGCTGGGGGGGTGGGGAAGAAAAAAACAACAAGGGAGAATAGGCTTGTTTTCTAAAAGCCGAAGAGACTGCATTTAAAAAAAAAAAAAATATGTGAGCAAATCATCTCAGATGATGATTCATGGTCACATTCCTCAGTATCTTGTAAAAAAATAATATTTATAATTTCTGATCTCTCTAGATTTCCAGCACTTCTAGCATCCATTAGTTTATCTTTTACCCCACTACCTATTTCCTTCATGCATTATTTTTCATGCAGCTTTTCACTCCAGTGAATCCCTGCCTTTTAAATAAACTAGAAGAGAGAAACGAGCCCCACTCACAGCAGCTACAGATAAGCATAAAGATCTCTGGGATTCAGAATCCAATTAGGTAAAATAAGAGTTTGCAGAAAGGTTGCCTCGTGTGGAGCAAAAAGCCTTTGGAGTGTGCCCTCTCGTGGCCGCTCTTTATTCAGCATGAATACTTGTACCCTTAAATACCGTTCTTTTCAAAAGAAAATTGTTTAAATTATTCAAAATACATAAGCGACACATCCTTTGGCTTTTTTCCTCCTAAACTGCCAGCTTGAATAACAGAATAGGGTAGGTATCTTCTGGGAAAAGACATGAATATATACATACATGTGTCCTTCTGCACATGAAAGTAGGCATCACATGATGAAGTCAGTTCACCTTGAATTCTGTATGAAGTGGTACAAAACAGTGGAAGTGGTCTAAATAGCTGTCAGACTTCTCTCT